>JZRO01000547.1:0-46770 GCA_000963465.1 Blastocystis sp. subtype 9
TTCCATTGTAAATGGACGAAATGGTGTGTTTGTTGCAGGAAAGAGAGATTTGTAGAGGAAATAACGGTAGAAAAGCATTCTTAACCAGTCACATTGTTATCTCTGTTCGAATGTATACTAAATTCATGTTTAGACCGATATTTCATCCCAACAAACATTCAACCAATCAATCAGCATTATGAGCAAACACTCGAGTAATCATCCTAGTTTGAGGATCATATGTGAATCTATTATCTTTGAACATAGTGCTCTCCAAGAAAGGCATCACATCTTCCACTCCCATCCTTCTGACACTTTCCTCTAGTTCTCTCAGAGATACACGGAACACAACATCATCCTCCATCGACTGGTTTTCCAGAATAGCGTCCGCTTCCAGTTGTTCTTTCACCAGTTCTTTCAACTGGAACCTACTTCGAAGCCATGATTCATTTCTACATAATCACTGCAAAACTGTCTTCGGGGCGAACCAGATATTTCCTAAATGTACGTCGGAGTGCCATTTTCACAGCATGCTTTTGTGAATTAATGAAGCTATCAAGAAGAGTGGAGATCGCAACATCAACATCCGCGTCAATCACGTGGTCTCTAATTAAGTCTCACCATTATTACTACCGAAGATGCATGCGAGCATGGGCTTCAGCCATACGAATGATACTCTCAATATGTCGAATGGCTACAGGAATTCCACCTGCACTGACACTTTCTCTACGAATCTCTGCATAACTAGTTATAACAATATTAAACGAATTGTACATGGTAGCAATTTTGTCCTGATCCACATTGTCAATGATTGGATGCACATTGTTCCGTGCGTATTGAATGTACTTCTTTAGCAATGACTGTGGAATTAACTGGATCGAGGGATCATCTAGTGAAGCTTCTATAGTTTCTCCAGCTCCTAAAGTAGATTCTTCTTCCATCCGCTTTTCCATCATCAGAGGATGACAAGACACATGACTCTTTACAACAAATCCTGCACTTAAACCGCCATGAAACTCCTACTAGCAAGACGTTCGTCTTCAACAGGATCAATACGGTCCTGCAAAACACATAAAATATCAAAACGTTGTATAATGGGATCAGTTAGATCAATATTCTCTGAAAATGATCGAGTAGGGTCATATCGTCCAAATTTGGGATTAGCAGCAGCGATAACAGCACATCGTGCCTGCAAAGTAGTAACAATTCCTGCCTTGCTGATAGAGATGGACTGTTGCTCCATTGCCTCATGAATCGATACCCGATCAGCATCGTTCATCTTGTCAAATTCATCAATGCAGCACACACCCCTATCTGCCAGCACCAATGCTCCACCTTCCAGTGTCCACTCCTTTGTCATCGCATCACGATGTACCGAGGCTGTCAAACCTACTGCCGATGCTCCCTTTCCCGTTGTATATCTACGTAGAAGATGGAACTTTATCGTACACAGCACGCGGTGAGGTACGTTCTGCATATTTCAGAAACTGCGACTTTGCCGTTCCCGGATCTCCCAATAATAGAACGTTGATGTCTCCGCGAATACGGTGCTTCGTTTCTATCTTCTCTCTACATAGTAGCCAATAATCGCATTTACTGGCCTCCAAAGAGGGAGAGGGCAATAGCCATCTTCACATCAGCATGTCCGAAAATAGAAGGAGCTATTGATTGGAGAAAGCGTTGCTCAAAGAGAGGATCAGCAGCCAGCTGTCGAATCTATATTTCCATACAATCTTAATAAATACTGTGTGCTCATCATCGTGCGATAACATCGTTCCTCCAATACCATCCTTTAACAGACTCACGTTATTTGCTTCGATGACTGTGCTAAACACAGGAAACCCATTACTCTGATTCAAAGCCATATCAAAATTATTGGTGAAAATTCCAACCACATCTACTTCATCTCCAGGACGGGCCACATCCATTAAATCCGATGTTAGAATTACCTCCTACTACTGGAATTCCAAAATCAACGAATACCTTACTACGAGGAATACGACCAGCTTCCACAGAACCTGGACTTTCTTGAAGAGTTAGTTTCTGGAAGTTTCGAAAAACTGTATTTTCTGTCGCAAGTTGCAGTCCACCTTTCCGTTGACAGTACACACACATGACCGGCTTTACCTCTTTTTCAGATGACTGACGAATTCCCTCCATCACATGATTGCAGTAGCTGCAGCGAAATGCCAAATATAGCATCTGCGGGAAAACCGCGGTTCTCCGAGTGACCACTCCTTGTGTGCGCACAAGTTTACCCAGAGAAGAGGAGCGAAGATCACGGAGAGATTCCAGAACCGCGAAATCACGAATTCGTATAACGATCTCGCTATGCACTTCTTCATAAGAAGGAAACTCAGACAGCACAACTCGCTTTGCACCCTATCATCAACATACAAATGAAACTCCACTTCGTTAAGAATGGGAAGAACCACATCAGGGTGGTCGGTGAGAAACTCCGTAATTCGGCTGGTGAACTCGTCGAACATTGCTAGGTCGCTGTAGAACACCTCGAAGCTCTGTTCGTTGTGTGCGCACATCGATCGGATCGCCTCCATGTACACCAACTCGCCACTCCCCAACGAGCTCGACGTGCCTACAGTGCCGTCCTCTGGATTGCGTGTGAAGGTCCGGAGGAACTGCATGAAGCTTATGAAAAGAACTATACAAACTATACATGCTTATTATTGTTTCACGAGCTGAGTCACCCATAAGTGCTTCGTGAACCATGTGTGGATCCATCTCCGATATCGCAGCACGCTGAGGAACTGTGCCTTCTAAGCGACCACGTGCAGCTGTTTCTCCTGCTTCGTTTTCCTCCTCCAAATCCATTTCTAATAAGAAGCCAGATATGAAGTGTACCGTCGTCAATATGTCTTCCTTGCCACCGACTTCCTATTATACCGCGATCTCGCGCATCCATCTCTTGTTCCGCAGCAGCGCGCTGTTCATACGTCATCTCCTCTTCTTCCTCGCTCTCATTAGCAAGTCCTTCACGGTCATAGGTATCTAAATCTGCTATAGGGCGATAATCCCTAATTTGTCAACCAACATAGTAATTTCAAACTCGCCCATATTTTCGAACAGATCTTCTCCTTCTGAATCCTCTCCTTCCGAAAATGTTACAGCTGTGTTGAGATTGTTCGACTCCTCCTCCTCTGAGGAAACTATATTACCACGCCTTCCACGCTTTGGCTACACGTTAGCTGCGCAAACATTTCTGGATACCATTGCTCTTTATTTGAATCTGTTGATGGTTTTGTGGCATTCCAGATTTTGATAGATTTCTACAAATCCAATCCAGGTATACTACAGTCTATTATATATTCAGAGGAAGCTATAGTAAACAAGTTATCTCATACACGACAACATGCACATTCAAAACACCTCATCTCTTTATAAACTCTTTGTTTTCATTCATTCCCTTCCATTTTGTCATTCTCTTCTTTGTCAATCCGCTCATTCCTCTCTTTTCTCTATCTTTCGGATTCAATGGAAGCAGAAAAAAAGGGGGCTACAGATACCACGCTTTGTGAGGTTTGCCATGATCATCCTGCAAAGTACACCTGCCCAAGTTGTAAGAAACGTACTTGCTCTCTGCAGTGCGTTCGAAAGCATAAAAAAGATGTATTGTGTTTATCTCTCCTTTTTTGTCTAGGACAACTGTTCTGGAGTTCGAGACCGTACACGTTTTGTACCAATGTCCAGCTATAATGATGAAGTGCTTTATGATGGTTTTCCCTCTTGACTGATTTTCATCTAGACTATTTCTTCCTCACTGATGTTGCTCGAAGAGTTGACAGTTCGATTAAAGGGATCAATGATTTTCCAGCATGGAACTCACCTCACATGGCCGATGAAGCTACCTTAACCAAAAAGCGTGACGTGCCAAACTATCTGCAGACACTTATAAAACAAGCCGAACAAAGGAAAGTGCATCTCATCAGTCTGCCTCTTGGCATGTCTCGTCAAAAAGAAAACCAAACTCGTTACCTATTCAACAAAGGGATCATCATGTGGTATTCCAAATGGATCTTGTCCGGTTCATCCCCAGCTCTTACATTTACAACGAAAGCAAGCGAACTTTCTACCGTAGGAGAAACCTTTATGACCAAACTCAACAGCGAGAGCGTTTGTCCATTTTGTTTTATGTTTTGTAGAGCCATCTGTATCCGCTTCTTGCTAAATACAAAAAAATCGGTTTGGAGGGAATTGTTATTCTTTTAGAAAAATATACACCTTATACAGAAGGAACTAAATCTGTGGGAGGCAAGGAGTTCTACGTAGTTCCGAAGGAGCAGTCGTTTCGTTCTGTCTTCGCAGGAATTTGCATCTTAGAGTATGTTTCTGCTTCTTTCTCACAAATAGATATCCCATCTTCCATGTCATCTTCCCTTCAGATCTCACCAACTATTCTGTGCAAAGCTTGCCTTTACTCCCCCTGGACCCATGGACACCACCCGTGAAGAAACAAAAACCTTCGGAAGAGGCAAGTGGCGAAGCAAAACGACCCGCTGAGGAAAACGAAGAAAGCGAGGCGAAACGAGTCCACGAAGAAATTCCTCTGTAATTTTAGAGTGTGTTTGTAACAAACAGTTCAAATTTCTAAAGGAGACTGAGAAGAGCCCACAAAGCCATCCTCTGTTTCTAGCAATATTTCACTTCCAAAGTCGTACTCTCCAGCATTCACAGAATCACCTTCTTCCTCTTCATTCTTCTTATCAAGCGTATCATAGTGGATTGCTTTGTAGTACGAGTTGTACATTCCTTCCCCTAAATATGTCTGCAGATTCGCTAAATACTTATTCCACACCTCGTTCACTACTATCCAGTTTCCTTAAAATCCAGAAAATATGCTCAATATATTGATTATACGGAATTAAAAGAGAAAACTCCAAAGCTACGATTCTTGGTGTTATCACCTGCAACAAATCCTACACCTCGGTTTCATTCGCTAATACCTTTTCGGTACTAACACCAAACAGAGTATCTAGTTCCTGCAGTAGTATCTTTAGTGCTGATGACTCTACACTTCGCTATCCTAATCAAGAACTACTTTTCGAACTTGGCTCCTCACATAACTGATTGAACTTATACGATATAAATAAGCAATCTGCGCACACCACCTTGCGATTTTCCTTATTGAC
This sequence comes from Blastocystis sp. subtype 9, assembly GCA_000963465.1. Lineage (NCBI taxonomy): Eukaryota > Bigyra > Opalinata > Blastocystidae > Blastocystis > Blastocystis sp. subtype 9. The sequence continues at coordinate 5,127 of JZRO01000547.1, forward strand.
GTGCTACTGTTTATCGGAAGCCAATTTCCTACTCCGTAAAGCACAAGACGTTCAAAGTAGCAGAATGCAAGTGCCAGCGTTCCTATGTCGTAATCTACAGTCTCCATTCCTTTTAAAGATATCGGAATTGATTGGAACACAATTGAAGGCATACACAGCATTAAAGCTAAGTGCTTGATTTTTCGAAGTTTTGAAAGGCTAGTTTATAAATTGAAGTGCAGGGCGTACGTAAAAGAAGCGGGGATGGCTGGATATGTATTCTGGAAGATCTCGTTCAATTCTCTTTTTAACTGTGTTTCCTTGATATACGGAATTACTGAAGATGTCCAGCCGTCAAAGAAGAGAATAGAAGCCTTTGAAGACTGTTGTATGTATGCATTGTCTAGGTAAATGTTTTCGGTGTTATAGTCTGTAAACGGCTTCAGCAGATCACGATAACTCACGTTTAATACTTTATCGGGCTCCTTGTTTCGACGCACACTGTTCATTTCTAGTTTGAACTTGTTTGGAAACTCTACTTTTGTACAGCAATGACTCTTCATCGCTGTCATCGCTGTCCAGCTCAAAGGTTGCCTTCGCATCGTCTTCCTCCACGCCAATGATACTTGAAATTGCTGGAATCAACTGCAACAAAATTACCTACCTAAAGGAAATGACTTCTTGGGAGAAAACACATAAAGACCTGATTTGAGAATTGTGCCCGGCTCGCACAACTTCTGCATCGACTTGTATTCATAGTTCTGTTTACTTCCAATTTCGACAACTTCTGCTTCCAAACCCGGAGGAGTTAATTTGTTATTGTGCTTATCATCAACAACAGCTATACTGTTAGGAACCAACCGCTTTGCTACAGTTAAAACCATGAATCTCTCCTTCTCCTCCCATAGGAATATGAGAAAGAAAGAACTCTGCATTTGTCTGCTTCACAGCTATAGGAATCAAAATAAACAAAAACATCCAACGCTTGATATGCTTGAACTTTCCACGACGATATTCCGTCACTGAGTGATATGCAGCAGAGTATTCACTGGAATTGGGTTCATCTCCGGTCGATAGCGATGAAGGCTGAAGATACACTATTGTCGAGTTATTGATAGTAGTATTGTCATAATGAGGCTCTTCGGATAACGAAAAGTCGATAATAATATCAGCCATAAAACAAGTTGAACATTCAAAGCAGCACTTCGTATTTTGTACAAACAAGAACAGACTAACATTACCACCATTTACTCATCGCACTAGATACTTTATCAAAGAGCCAGTTCCTTTTCTTCTCTTTCTTTTGCTTTGCTTCCCGTTCCTTCTTTTTCTTCTCTAAACTACTCTCGATCGAGCTGAATCCATAAGTAGCCAATGCTTGGTCTCCATCTTCTTTGTCAAACAGATCATCCACAAAATCATCATCTTTGAAAATCCCAGGCTCCTTCTTATCTGCAAAAAAACGACTACATTTCACATATATATCCTAACAAAACTTAATTGTGTCTTGGATTTCCCGCTCTTTATTATCTCCCTCCATCTGACGCACTGTGACCACAATTTTTTTCTTCTGCTACAAGTGAACACCAGATACGAAACAAACCTTCTCGATGGTAATAGAGGTAACTCCTGGGATTTTAATAACAACAGACTGCAAGTCTTCCAGCACTTGTGTATTTGATGTACTTTCAAGCTACCATCAAACAAATCAGCAGACCCTACAGAAAATGTGTATGTTTTCACTGTGGTGACACCTTGCTTTACGTCCGGCATAGAATCAATTGGGTGTTCTTTGACAAATGTGACATCTTCCGAAGGTAGGAAGTTCTTGATATTATATAACGTTCGGCGGGAAATTGCACGGGCATGCTCGTTATCTGAATCAGCAAGCTCCTTCTATCCATCAGCTGAAAAATGAGTTTAAACCATCTTAGGGACGAGACCTGGACTTCGAGCGATAATCTCCTTATTATTAGGGTGAGTAGACAGAAATTCAATTGCACGCGCTGCCATGAGACGAACTTCGATATCCTCGTTCGACATATACCCTACAAGTCCAGGGATAAATTCTATTTTTAATCATTACGAGAAGAGACACTTACCGGGCTGCTGGGCCATCAAGACCTGACTATCGGGATCTGATGCAAGATTCAACAGCTGGCGTACTACCTGACGTACACCTACATCGATATCATCTCCAATTAGGTTGTCCATCCCCTATTTATGTATAAATGATTGTCCAAAATCGTTCCATTTTTTGGATTTAGTTGAAACAAACAGGAATAAGGTTCATAGAAAGTATAAGACATCTCCTCTTCGGAAGGATTCGGTACTGGTGATTTAGATCTTCTTCGCATAGTAACTAATTTACCAGAACCAGTTTCAATTAGCCGGCCTGTCAATCGTTTTTTCTGCATTCTCTCATTTCGGCAAAATGGACATTCCGATTTTATTCGACTTCGTACACTTTCCCTCCAAACATGTTCTGGATTTTGAGAGCAGACCCACCAAATAACTCTTTTATCATTATCTTTTATACTATCCTTCCATACTTGGTATTCCAGAAGATGATTTCGCAAACTTCTCCGTAAACTTTCATCTACCATAGTTTTATCTCGCACCGCTCGATTGATAGACGTTGGAAGCTTTGTAGGCTCCAGCTCATCGCCATCGACATAGAGTTCACCAAAATCGATCTGTTCAAACGCATCTTCAGGAACATACAAATCTTCCTGAGGCTGTGGTGGTGGTAAAGAGTGGCAGTTCAGCCAGTTATACGACTCTTCAAACAAATCGGGATATGTGTCAAAAAGAAGAGACGAAGAGTTCTTTCGACAGATAGGACAACATGGGATATTCACTATCTATTACTTGAAATTCCCTATTTCACGTGTTTTATATTGCAGTCGTTGCTGAATGCTCATCTGGTACACATGATCGAGTTTGCAACGCCAGTGATACGGCCGTTTACTTGTGTGGATAATCTGGCTTGCAAGCAACCCTCCATTTAGAGAAGAGTCGAACTCAGTAGCTAAATCGGGATACCAAGTTAAGAGACTGTTTGTTTTAGAAAGACGAAAATTACTACAAAAGGGACATGCTATCTAAAAGAGAGTAGTAAACACAGCGTACGTTCTAGTCTTCTATTTGCTGTATCGACTCGAGAACGGCAGATCGTCTTCCACACATGATCCTCTCCATTTGGACATTTCCACCAAACTTCTCCACCATAGTTATAAGGAATATCTTCAGGCTTCAAATCTCCATTCCTGCGAGGATCCCACTGTACATCTGCTCCCCGTATAAATGACTTAAGAGAGAGTTCTGGATTTCTCGTTACATCAATATGCGCAACCCGGTAAAAACGTACCAAGTCGTTACGTATGAGAGCTGAAAATGTCCCGCGTACTAAACAATAACGAATCGTGCTAAACAGACCGAAGGAACAAAAACAATTTAAAAAAGCTCTATTTCGTATTTTATTATTAAATCCGCAATGACTGGTGCCTTTCTTGGTATTGTATTGTTCAATACGTTTTTCCTTTTATGTCATGGTAGTCCCTTACATGGAAAATTAAGCATAGTTTATTCGTTACCATGCCCTCTAAATAACCAGATAATGCGCTTAGAGTTATTTTCAGGTGTCTTGCATGAACCTTGCACACTTTCGTGGACGGTTCGTTATGAGGGGGATTCGAATAATAAAGTAAATATAGGAGAAGACTACTGGAAAGGATCAGCAAATAATACGCGTGTGTTCTTTGAGTATTGCATTCTCTATCAAACAATTCGAATTGACGGGTATTTTAAATATAGCCTGATGATTCTAGTCATTCTAACAGTTGTTCTCCCTCCTTTGATGTTTATATCAATTCACTTTACATCGACTCGCTTCGTTTTGTAAATCATACTTTGAGGCGAGTCTATCGACGTAGTCTTTTTGGTCTCACTTTTCTTTAGTGAAAGAGGCTATTCGAGAAAATACTGAGTATTACCTGGAGACTCGTTTTTCTGATTCACTTCAGCTCCAGTCTTTGCTGATTGCCGCACCATCGGATGCCTGCATTCAATACAATTCCAGTCCGTTCTGCTTCGCAGAAACATCACAAATATTTGTGTCTCCAGATGTACCATCAATGATCATCAATCCAAAAAAAGTCCCAGTTACGGTCATTCCCTTATATGAGTCAATTTACTCGATGCGGATGGCAACTATTTCCTTGGATTCGGTTCATATTTCCCATTATTGCAGTATTTCCTTCGATTTTCGGAATCGTAGGGAAATCGTGAATACATTATTGTTATCCAAAACAGTCCCTGTTTCGAACTACTACATTATTGGAGATCATCATGATTTTATATCTTTTATTGAGGCGGGAAACTCTTTGATACAGAAATTCCCCCTATTTTCGTCACGTCCTCATTCCCAGCTTACTGTGGTAACAAATTCCCTCCAAGTCTGCTCAGAACCTTTCCTCCTCTCGCTTATGGCCACAAATCCAATTCCTTTTTATAAAAGGACATACTGGTATAAGCGTACTGATGCAGTTTATATCCCACTTCCATGTCCTTCGATCTATAGTTATCACATAGCGACACGTGATTCACAAAACCGAATAATTCGGTCCCGATATGAAGTCATTCGAGCCCAAGGTGTGATTTCCAATAAGAGATCTGAGGTAGAAAGTGAATCTCTCCGAGTTCGAGGTAGTTTCAAATGACTGAGTCAATCATAGGCATTTATCGCCAGCATAATCCAATTCTTACTTACTTCGATTGTGTACCTGCAGGAATAGAGATAAATATAACAATCCAAGTAGAACCAGAGTTATTAGATTGCTGGTTAAAGATTTATTCTGCACCATTTGAATTCGCTCGTTTTCAGATTATTGATAATTCCAGAAATATCATCTATTCCGAGTATTCTGGAGATAGTCCAGATTTACTTATTCGACTTCCGATGTGTACTTCGTTCGATATAACGAATCCTGAGGAAGTAGAAGGGGAATTAATCATTTCTCACAATTTTCCAATAGTATTGAAATCACATGAGCAGCATGTAACTGTATCTTCATTAGAAAGTGAGGCATTCAAGGAAACAGTTTCTGGAAATATAGTTTCCCGGGAATATCATCTAGATGGTGAAGAAAAAGAGGGGATTCTGGAATTGAATCTAAAGGGAAGAGATGTATTGAGTATAATGCTCAATAATGAAATTCTCTTTGAAAGCACTTCACGTTCCATTCAGAGAGAGTTTCATTTAGTAACTCCTACCAAAATCGAGCATCATTCAAGTTTAGTGATTTGTTATCATCTAGGAGAAATGGAAGTTTCAGCGAGATGGAGTGATCGTATGGTTAATAGCTTCATTTTATATAGGCACTATGTTTCCTATATCTCAGTTTGAATTTCGTTCTTCAATTTTGAAATCCCATGCTTTTATCGTGGTGAATACTCTTGCCTTCTCACCCTCTTCATTTCTTCCACCGTTTTCATTTTCACTTCAGACTTCGCATAATCAATGGAAGCGCCTTTTCTCTCTTTCTTCCCCTCTATCTACTCCTTTTCAAGTTTTCACATTTATTCAGTTTTCCAATTCAATCCCTGCGTTTGAATACTCGATTTCTCCGTTTCCTCTCAACCGGGTTTCTTTGCTTACAACAAATCTTCGTGCATGGCAAGGCCGTTTCGATTTGACACCTGGTCTTTTTTTCCAAGTTCCGATAGGGTGCTATGTATTCTTTTCGATTGGGGAAACTGGGGAGACTGGAGAAATAGAGAAACCTGAGGGTGTGATTCCTCTTTCTTATGGTCTCTTTTTTGATTGGACATACGAGATCTTGTTCGGAATTGGCACAAATGAGACAGTCACATGGGATCCTGAGACCGATTCTGCCATTATATCTAGTCACCTCCAATTAGTTAATTGTTCTGGGAGTTCTATTCCTGTGAAATTGTCTGTTTTCCCCGCCAATTTTTCTTCATTTTGGATCGATGATCTTCTCTATATTCCAACATGGATGGAAATGTCATCGGTTACTGTTTGTTTAGAGATGGATACTCTATATGAAGTGTACAGTGGCTCCATGATGACGATGGAAGTTTCTACTGATCACTGGTCATATAATGTGGTTTTGAATTCCCGGTTTCCTGCAACTTTGAGTACCTTTGTCTATACTCCCTCTCTATCATCCCTGCTCTTCTCTTTTCCCTCAACATCACATCGACCAATCAAGTGGCAAAGTGGCAAGTTAGCGGGAAATGTGATAGTGAAACAGGCGTTCCTTCTTCGGCTTCCAATAGCCACAGAATCTCTCGAGATTTGGGATGGAAATGTAATTTCTATCCTTTACCTGGATTTTGGGAAAAACGGAAATGTAACAATTTCTGGGATAACTGGAGTTAATCCTCCTTTGGATATAAATACTCACTGCACATCATCTTGTGTAATCCGTCTGTTACATGCCGTCTCTCAACATTATGTGACACTTCATATATCCCACCATACACATCTTTCTCTCTCTTCTTTCTCTTTTTCAGTGATCACATTCCCACGGGAACAAACTCTTGTTCCATTGCAATGGAATTTTGACTCTCATCCTATTTCTGTGAACACGATTCCTACGTGTTTGACAGGGATCTCATTTTTCTATCAAACTTCACAACCTGTTCTATTCCATTTATTGGGAGATATTCGCCAGTTACAACGAATCATCCACAGTGCTATTCTCACACCAAGTCCTTCAAACCGACTCTCTTTCTTTACCAAGTCATTGGATGATGTTGGCCACGTGACTCAGCTACTGATACGATTGGAACCACTACAACGCAACAGTCGTCCAAGTGTACAGCTGTCAGAGGTCCGGTTCGTTTGCTCACCGAATGTGACTCAACAGAGTTTGGAGTCTGCAATAGGAATCAAGGAAGAATTTCACCCAATATGGGAGAAACTGGAGAAATTGGCGAAACCAAAAGAGGCAGCGAATTCTGCAATTCCACAAATCATTCCTAAGTTGGTCAAGCAATGTCCAGAAGAATATGACGAGAAGAATCGTATTTTGTGGCGTCGTAGTCCTGCAGTCAATTACGCAAGCCATCGATGCGAAGATGGACATCGTTTGTGGCGTTTCTGCACGAGTGAGGGTGTATGGAACCCTGTGGAAGGTACATGCAGCAACACGGTTAGAGAGATTTTACAGCGCACTATCAAAAGAGCGGAGTCGAAAGCCCAGAAACTTCCCGACCAAGGCACTTTCCATCAAAGAGAGATTTCTCTGCAGGATGATTCTTCTCAACTGTACTGTCCTGCAGAACGTACGGAAGATGCTTATTTTCCCTCGACTCCCGCAGAGAGCTGGGCGGAAGTTGCCTGCCAGTCGCCTGCTTTTGGGATTACGCGTAGATTTTGCAGCTCTTCTGGTCATTGGGAATCTCCTGTCATTCCTTGCCACCACTGTCCTTTTCAGACTTTCCCCCTCACGAATGTTACTACGGGTAACGTGACATGTGTGCGAGCACCCTCAGGGTCTGCATTTCTCCGGGGAAATCCTTTAAGTGCAGTGAAGTGCTATGGGCAGTTCTACTCGGAAGGAGGAGCCACGGAGTGTTCTGTATGCGCAGGTGAAACTCGTGGAAGTCGAGAGCATGGGAATATTGCATGTCGACATTGCCAAAATGGTGTTTTAGTTGGAATGGCATGCGTCAATAACACGTGGTGTAAGGAAAATGGAGATTATGTGCGAGTTGGAAGGTTAGTGAAGCGGCCTTGTGGGCAAAATATGCGCGGTGTGGTGACCCAATTATGCAGGCCTCATTCGGGGACAGACGGTATTTTAGGCCCCAATAATGATGAAGGTTGTTGTATGTGTTTGTAGCCATTTTGAATGTAGATGACGCATATCCGCCTCTAGGTTCCCTCTTGATCGAATTTTCACTTTCTCTATCAAATATTGCTTCTTCTATATTTCGGAGGAAGTATGACGATAACATTAATATTCGCAACAGTCCTGCAATTTTAGTGCTTATTCAGGGTATTCAGTTTGTGATGAAACCTTTCCGAACCGAATCAATTCGCTATGTGTCATATGACGATCAGTCTGAAGGAGTTGAGTTCGGGGCGATGAGTTACATCTAGACACAATTTCTAACTACTGTTACGTTCGTTATGGAGGTGAAATTGGCCGTAGGAAATGCAGTCGACATCTTCTTGCATCTTCGTAGTCATATGTCCGATTTGACTCTGTTTTTGAAAGAGAAAAATCCGTACTACTTTCACCATTACTTTATGATAACGAATCTGGTGGAGAACTGGAGCATGGAAAATAGAGGTATTTGTCCAAAGGAAGGAGAATGGGATGAAACTCCTGTTCACACATCGATAAAGTTACCTTGTTACGATGTTTTCCAACTGGGTTATCGAGAACGACATTGTGTCGAACAAAATCGCCGTGCTTTTTGGAGTGCAGAGGATACAAGTCATTGTATTGGTCCTATATCAGAACGGTTCTCTGTAGTTCGGATCTCCTTCCAAAGTGGAAAACGGCGAACTTACGAGATCCATGACTGGCTGAACGAATTGGCAGACGAACTGAACTGCGAAAACATAGAAGCGATGGTAGAGATAGCATTTGATGAAAATATGAATTTCACACGTGTTTTCAAGCACTGCAAGTTGGTGGACGAAGAGCTGGAGGTTCGGTTTATGTCGAAGCAGGAAATTACTTTGGATTGGATCCGTTTCTTTGCTTCACTGGCACCAATTCGACGAATTGAAGTGTTGACAGAAGGGTATGTGGGAAGGTTGAAGTATGAGTTGGAGTTTTCGAAAGTGCCGAAGCGGGACTGCAATACACAGAATTATTTATTCTGTAATCGGCAAGATGTCATAAAGGGGATGTATTGCAATTATCGAATGATTGCAACAAAAGTAGCTATAGTATAACAAATATGCGTCTTTTGTTTTACATACAATATACTATTCAGTTATCCAAAGGAAGAGATCCCAGTAGTGACTTGATTCTGTGACTAATATTAGAAGAAACATATTCTTCCATAAAGTCGTAATCAGGTAGAAATGCGTACGAAAAGCGACTTCGATACAATCTCCTTTTTTCTTGTTTCTGATGGGCCAAATTACTCAGAGCCGAAAAATACAAATTGGCATCACGAGCTACAGCACGCGCACAACCAATTACTGCATCAATCATCACTTCCATACCAGGGCAAAGCCATCTCTCGCGACATCGGTACCATAACGGACCGTAGTTAGGTACAAAAAAAGAACATCGTCTAAGATACGAACTTAGCTCTGGAATAGCTTGCAATAAATAGGTTAACAAGTCCGTCGTGCACCAATGGAACGTCAGAAATACATTTGAAGTAATCATCAGTAGTCGAATACCCTATAATTCACTCTGTTCATCATATCTACTTCAATGAAACTGTCACCATATTGAGGGGTCAAAAATACGGAGTAATTCAACGCGATTCGAGCATTCTGCGGGTTAAAATGAGGAGAAGTAGGATCGAGGAAAATTCGAGCACCTTCACACCATATTTCTCCTGATTTGGCCACATGATGAAGCGCTTCATGAAAATACCGTAGCGCTTCTTCAGGACCAAACATTCTATAATCAAGAGCCGATCACATACTATACTCATGAATCATGTGGATGAACATAGCCCATAATCTACCAGCACCAAATTGAAGCTTCAGAAGATTTCTGCAGAGATGAAGAGCTTCCAGTTGTCGATTTGTCATCACTAGTTCATTCATCAGCTCCAAACCTAGTTTCCACTCATCCACAAATCGCAAAGTAGCTTGCTTGAGAATAAAGACACTCTCTGTAGCACGATAGCAAAAGAATTCAGTGCGAGCCAGTTCAAGAAGCAGTACATGGCTGCATTTTTCCTGACAGAAGTGAAGACTATGTTGCATCACCTATTCATTAGACTGTTTCTATACTGGTACGAGTCGAGCCTTGTAAGGAAAACCAAGAATAGCAAAAGACTTTCCCAGAACTGCAAACACTTTCCATTTCTGAGGAGGGGGACATAATTGCAGACATTTCTTTGTCTCAATTTGTAGTTGGCTGATCTCATTCTCCATTACTGCATGCAAATCATCTGTCCACACGCCCTAATTATCACTTTCATACTAAAAATCGACCTGAAGATGAGCTTTTACATAACAACGAAGAACTGTACGTACAATTCGTTGCATACGAGTTAAGAATACCTTCCATAGAGTATCTGGATTCAGAGCTTGTGTTGCCCAAGTAGTTAGTTGGGTATAAGAATCAATATCTGACGAGCTGATGCTTAGAGGATTTTCACTTGTTGTCAGATATTCAATGTATTCATGGCAAAACATCCAGAGAGGTCCATGCTTGGGAAGCCGCTTCATCCATTGAAAAATGAGGGATTGCACATAGTTACAAGAAGATGCATTGACTAAAAAGCGGAGAATCTCATGGAGTAACCAACGAGAACATAGTTGTGGTGAGCATAGAAGGAAGTCAACAAAGTGAAAAGCGGCAGTCTCGTCACCTAGCTTTGCTAAAGATACAATGACGTCGATGAGAATTCGAAATGCCTTTTGCGAGTTCATCTCGATCAAAGTATTAGAAATGGTCAAAATTTCGTCTAGGTCCTGCAGTCGCTCGTCAATTCGTACCAACTTGCTGATAATAAGAACATTATGTGGGTAGAGTTCCAGAGCACACTGAAGAAGGAACTGAGCATGCCGATGTTCTCCAGATTCCACTTCCATTCGGCTGAATTCCAGCCATATTTGTACAATATGATAATAGTCACAAAGTAGCTCTAAAAACAACACGCGAGTACTTGCCACACGACATAGTTTCTTGTATCGAATACACTCCTTGATCAAACTAGCCAACAGATTGCGTGGAGGTACTGCACTGCATGCTTTCAACGCTTTGGAGTAGAGAATCCCTCTTCCTTCATGATCCCTAGCACGAGAAGACCAAAGAGAGGCGTAGAAAGGATGTTGCAGAACTTTCAGCACTACATGAACATGATATCGATCTGATCGACCAGATCGATTGGACCGATTGACTCGACTGACCCGTTCGGATTGATCTATAGGTTCAATAGATTCAGTATATTCAATATGCTCCACAGGTTCCACAGGTTCTATAGACCCTACAGGCTCTGGAGATTCCATATGCTCCATAGAGTTCATATGCCCCATGGAATCCTTGTTATCAATATTTCCCATTCTATTCATTCTATCCTTCCTCTCGATAGACTCTATTGGCTGCATGTAACCTTCATTCATTGGATCCATAGCTTGAATATCCATCGAGTATGATTCTGCAGGAGTGAATGACGGCTGAGACGACAGCAAATCGCCCGACTCATAAAAATAGGGAAGCATGTGGTATTCTGAGCCTCTGCTTCTCGAAAAGACATCACTCCTTGAAGGAGTAGTCGTGTCATCATACCAATCAAATTCACGTGGGTGAGAAAAGGAAGGAGGTATGTGAGACGTCTTTTCGAGAGAGAAACGTCGGCCGAGAGCATGAGATCGATTCCCTTGAAAAGCATGAGAATCATTCATGTTAGAGTAGTAAAAAGAAGCAGAACCATAATTCGATGGATTCGAATAAGCAGCAGGATGTCTGGAATCCATTTCATTAACAAATTGGTGATAAGCAGGACTCAGACTTGCATAAGGATAGTTGGCTTGAGAATAGAAATCATCTTGCGATGGAGATGAAGGAGAATCCGACGGTGGAGTAAACTGAAAAGAACAACTACGAAGCAGTGGAGAATACTGCTGAGAGTAAGTAGGATAATCTGGATTATAGTAATCTGGATGCGAATCCATCCTAACTGTTAGGGAAACTCTGAAGAATAACGGAATATAATTATCTTGGTCAATCACTCCAGATGATCGAGCAGAATAGCGACGTCGAAGATGATCCACCTGTTGATAATCCGAAAAGACAGGATTTGTAGAATCATACAGGGGATAGGATGCAGTACCCGAAGAGGTTTGAGAGTTGACTACGTTATATTCAAGAACCAAAACTACAAGGCATGGTCTCACCTAATCTAGATGGTACTGTACGATCTATTCCTTGTGAAAACATGACGTTCCTTCAGATTAGTATCTTCTCTCAATCCCTACGTGCTCAAATTCAAGTTGGGACGATATGATTGACTAAAAGTAGGGTAGTTCATAGAGACACTAGTATTGTTCTGACTGCCTACATGGCTGCCAGGACTCGTACGGCTATTTGACCTAAGAGAATGCGCAGTAGGTTGCTTGTAATTTCCCTTCTAGAAATTAGAATGCAATATATTAAGTACATCTGCTCTAAATGTATATGCCTTATTCATCTTAGAGTGTTCACTTGGACACTGTCAAAATATAACTATAGACCTGGAAGACAAATTAACAAGTCCTCTTTCTCCAACCAAAATAATAAGGTTGACTTGAAGTAAAGGAAGAATATTAAGCTCTCCACATGTCACCCATTATTATCAAGAACTACTGTACACAAGCCATTTGATTTGGTCTCAAATGCAAAAAACAGAGCAGGAATATTATTTAAAGGTATCGCATCACGTTAACATAGCCATATGATTTAATTAATATTTCTTCTAGAACATTTCTCTCATATGGTATTATATCGCTCGCACTGTTTAGTAATCGCTATAGTATATGCTTCTTATTACATTAATATTACTACTTTATCATTTTGTGATGTATACACTTTTTGTGCGTTGTTGATTTTTGGTTCGTTTTAGCTTCATTAGTAAGGGTTTACGAAAAATAATCTTCTTGATAGTTTTGTGTTCAACATGAAATTTGCCAAACAACGGAATGAATTACATTGAAGATTACCAACTTTCTATTCTTTTCTTAGAGTTATTGACAAAAATTGGTCCTATTTTTGCAGTATCCAATCTTCTATTCTGAATCGTTTGTATCCTCACTACTAATTTAGTATGTTAGAGGACGTTATTAACTCCCTGATCACACGTTTTTTGGGAGAGTATATAAAAGATATCGGGAAAAAAGACCTCAAAGTGTCAATGTGGAAGGGAGATGTAAAACTAAAGAATTTGGTGTGTTTTCACCCTGGTGTTCTTATTGTTAGGAAATAAAAACTGAAGCTCTCGATTTTCTCCAACTTCCCGTTGATATTAAGTCTGGATTCATCGGTGAGCTTAACATTCGTGTTTGCTATTCTTTTTAGTGATTCTAATCTCTAGGTCCCTTGGAAAGAGATTGGGCGAAAACCGACTCGTATAGAAATAAGCGATGTGTATGCTGTGGTATGTCCCCGTTCAGAAGTGCAGTATGATGAAGATTCTTTTAAACAACGAGTGATTGAACTAAAGCGCCAGCGTTTGAAAGTATCCTCTTTCGGTTTGTGTCGATCTGTAGGCTATTGAGGAAAAGGAGACAAAGAAGGAGAAGGAACTCAATGAGAAGGAGGATAAGTCGTTTATAGGGAAACTTATAAGCAAGATCATCAGAAACTTTGAGATGAGTGTAAAGCAAATTCACTTACGTTATGAAGACCACAGTTCAGACCCAAAACATCCTTTCTGCTGCGGAATCACTCTAGAGTCTTTGATTATTCCTCCAAACGATATGAAGTCGCAGTCATCAAAAGATTCACAGGACGATGAATCGAGTTCTAAAAAGTCTCACAATGGTGTGTTTTCCAAAGTGATTCTTGTGAATCGACTGGGTGTTTATTGGGACTCTGACAATTCGTTGCAAGTAGACACTACAGACCCGACAACTCTCATAAGTGATATGGAGCTAGCTTTCGTGCGAAAAGAGGGCTCGAAAGGCCCTATTCCTCAGCATTACGTGATGCATCCTTGTGTAATCGAAGTGAATCTTCACATGGATATCCGCGGTGTAGAACTACGAAAACCAACTCCTGAAGTTGCTGCAAGTCAAGCATTGCAGGCATTAGAGTGGAATCCAACCGTAATTGTGAATGAAAAGTTTGTAGAGACTTATGTGCTAATTCGAAAGGATGGTACTCGGGGTCGAACAGAAGACGAGGAAGAAGATCTCTTCATGAAGAAGTTCAAAGAAATCCACCCCAAATTTTGTGCCATAGAAAATCTAAAATATGCATCTATGTTTGCCAGACAGTGCTGGAAGTTCGCGAACACTGCTTCGCCTATGATTACTGCAGAAGTGAAGTTGGTTCAATTCACAGTCACTCTCACTGACGCACAAATGCGTGATTTGAAAATCTTATCAGCGAACCTCAGCATTCAACGCAAGCGAGCACAGATTGGAGTTCGTCGTCCCACATCGAGTGTGATTAAGAAGATATCCTTTGCCTCTTTATGTAGTAACTTAATGACACCCGAAGAAGTGGTGGAGGTATGCGATTAACTGTGTTATCAAGGAGAACCAGCAGAAGCGCGTGTCGACTTCATGGGAAGATTATCTGGAGTTTAAGAAACAGCGTGATACTTACATTACACTGTATAAGCGTGTGCTAAAATCTCCTTTTCTCCCACCGATTTCGAAAGATAAGAAAGCGCTGAAGCAGAAGCAAAAACTCGAGGATATATTTTCTGTTGAGAACACAGTTCTTTTCCGGAAGATGGCACAGTTTGAACTGAACAAGGAACTAGAAACTCGGTCTCCAAAAATCAATGAGAGTGAAGAGGAGGACGACGAAGAGACCATGCGTACAGAGTTATATAAGGAATTGGAGTTAAATGAAGAGGAGCTGAATCCATGGGAGGGTGGTCAGCCAATGGACATTCAGATCTCTATGGACTTTTCTATCGGAAGCATTCAACTGATACTGAAGAAACAGGAGCAACGACTAATGAGTGTGGGAATCGATTTGATGTTTGCTCGTGTGTTCAAACGAAAGGAGTTTTTGGAATGTTGGACGATGGTTCGTGATTTGAAGGTGCTGGACAACATTACCGCAAAGACTAAGTATTCGAGTATCGTATCAATTCGCCCACGTTCCTCAGATGTAACTCCCAAAACGATTCTTCCCCCAGATATGTACAGTCGATGTCCTGTTCCGTTTGTCCAGGCACATGTAGAGATGCCTGCTCTGGATAACACGAGTGGGATGAGGGTAAATGCAGCTGTCGAAACAATGGATGTTGTGATGAACGTACCTTGGCTTTTGGAGGTGGTGAAGTTTGTCGTGCCTGACAACATTGTGGTGATGAGTGTGTACGAAGAGAAAGCGTATAATTTGATCACTGGACTACGAAACGGTGATACGAACACCATGGGGACTATCCAGTCTAATAAAGGAATGGAGTTGAATATTAACATCTGCCCTATCAATTTCATTATACCAAACTTTTGCACTGGCCATCGTTCAAAGAGTACCCTTCTCATTTGCCAGTTAGGTAGCTTGGAGGTTTTATCGCATCCAAACAAAGCACTTCCTCCAGATGTAACTCAGTACAGTATAGAGGATCTGTACAACACTATGACGATCAATATCAAAGACATCTCTGTTGGACTAATGGATGGACATACGTTTTCTCGTCGAAATATGCAAACCCAAGCAATCTTGACAGACTATCCCAGTAGTATGTTGATCCTTCCCTTTAATCTTGGAATTACAATGCAAACTTGTTTAGTCAATGAAGTTCGTTATTTATCTATGCGAATTGGAATTACAATTAGTCTTGTACATATGCGTGTCACTCCAGGTATGATTTCATCCCTTATTTCCTGGGCATATGGTCTGTTACCTTTATTTGCAGAAAAGCAACAGGAGCTAGATCTCGATATTATAAAGCTGTTGCTTCAGCCAAAGCAGCTTCTCTTTAGTTGCATTGCGTTCGATGGCTCTCCTTATCTCGCAGATCATTCAATAGAAGACTGGAAAAACAGCAGTAACAAACAACAACGTATTCTCTACCAAGTGATTCAGGAACATCGGAATCATCAAGTAGGCTCTACTCAACCTCTCTATCCCGTTCGATCCCTTTCGGCTATGTCTGCACCAGCAGTGGAGCCTATGCATGGAGTGGTTCATCTCTCCTACGAGGATTTGTTGCTATTACAGTATAAACCATCAATGGAGTTGGAAGTAAATCTGGATGAAATGTTGCTCTCTCTGAATCGTACAGAAGATGACCCATTGATTGACATTTCGATACGCGATATGGGAATTCATTATCTAGATCACATGTATGATATGGACATCGATGTGACGATACCAACTCTAAATGTATATGATCATGTTTGGGAGTTATCACTTTCTAAGCAAGGAATCATATTGGACGAGGCTCCTACATTGATCTCATCTACATCTGAGAGTGGTTCTCCTTTTTTGAAGCTAAAGTTTTGTACTGTAGGAGAGTTATCGATGTTAAATGAGCACTATAAAGCTGCCACAAATGTGCTCGCCGAGTTGGGCGCTGTTCAAGTACATGCAAATGCTACCGCTGTTCAGCCCCTTCTGTCAATTATTCCAAAAATCCCTCCTTTTCCCACGCTGCCTTCTACAAAGGAGAAGAGTGAAGCAGAGCCTGTGGCAACGTCTTCCCACCCACAGGAAGCTCAGATGGACATGCATGTAAAGATCCAATCAGTGGCACTTGATCTGTTATGTGATAACAACTTGAAGTTGATGAATACATCGATTGATGGGCTTGGTTTAGACTTTACGCAAGCGATAGGAGAGACTCATATTGCAATGAAATTGGATGGAATTCAGGTGACAGATCTTACTCCAGGAGCAGAGAAATACTCTGAGGTATTACGTACATCTGCTACTCCGTTTTTGTCAGCGGATATCAGGTTGGTCAGTAGTTGCCTGTATAATGATGTAAACGATACGACTATCCAACTTCAGCTCACAGCACCTATTTTGACGTTACGGATGCGTTTTATAAATGAGTTGATGGAATACACAAAGCATGGAAGCATAGGGTCATTGCTAAGGCCGAAAGAAGAAGTGGAAAAGGTGGTTGTGCCTAGTGATGACTCATCTGTGGATTCGATTGCTTCGTTGCATAGTCTTGTGGACTCTGCAGTGAATAACATCTTTGCTTCTGTGGTGAGGTCAAATATTATTCGCGAAGTGGTGTGTGCGAATAATGAGACGACGTATGTTTTGCCCAAGGCTGATGTGTGCATTCAAAACATTGTGGTATTGTTCCCTAGCTCTAGTAGTAGTGATGAGTGCTTGTTGTTCGAGTTCGGTGAGATCAGACTACAGAACAGTGCCGCAGATCAATTGATTGTGGCTAGCGGATGTGAGAGGTATCTCGAATCTATGGCAAGAAGCACGTTAACCACACAACTGGTGTTGTCAGTACATGGAATGTGTATGGAGTCTCAATTGATGGATGATTCGAGTGATAAGCTGCTTCATCAGAGTGTCTTGCATCGTATAGATATCGACATGGTCATAACACTCAATTCGGTGCTTCGAATAAAGATCGATTTAACTCCTCTTGTGGTAACGTTGAATCAGAGTCAGCTGGATTTCCTTGTACATCGCCTGGTTCCGAACTTATCAGAGCAAGCAGTGACTGACTATCCCAAAGAGGAGAGTGGAAAGGACGTGGTGGAGCCAGTAAAGCCGATGGAGATAGTGGAGTCAGCAGAACTTACAGAACCGTCTAAGTCGCAAGAATCAGATAAAGAGGAACTTTCCTACACTGCACTAAAGTTAAATCGGTTTTTTGTGGACATCAGTCTGGAGAACATTACTGTGGAGTTGCTCCATGAAAAGGGCGGTTATGTGGAAGAAGATGAATTAAACTACGGATCCAGTCCTCTATCACTTGTAATGCTACAATTGAATGGGATTTATGTCAATATGTACCTGACTGATTCTGCAATTCAGTTGAATCTATTGCTGATGAGAATGCGATTGCGCGACACACGAGGTGATGTGAAGCTACTTCCTCTTTTCTTGGAACCACTTCAGTTGGGAGATGAGCACAAAGCTGCACTCTCTCTGGCTTGCTTTATACATGACACAAATGCTATTGACGTGAGAGGGGATTTGGGAGTGATCCGCATCTTTGCAGCTCCCCTCTTCATGGAGATGCTGAATATCAAGTCAAAGTTTTTTGCCATTTTGTCACCAACTCCAGAATCTGAAGAGTTGGAGGATAATTCTGGGCAGTCTAAAGATGCTCAAGACACTCGAAAGTCAAAAGGGCTTTCTCCTTTCATCGCTTCTCTTATGCCAATGCTTCATATTCGCTTTGCTATCAACCCAGTTTGCTTGTATCTTGCTTCTTCCTTTACGGCTCAAGCTCCCATTCTTTTGTTCAATATTGGAATGGACTTTTCTGTTTCATTTACTTCTTCGTTTGATGTGATTCTCCTCCTGAAATTACTGGACACACGAGTTACCCAATGTTCAGTAGATGATCTAATGCCTATGCATGATGTGAACGATATTTTGCAGAGTTGGAATTGCGATCTGCAGATTCAATTGCTGCATTCCTTCAAAGAGGTAAAAGTGTCTGTCACAGATAAGAGTAATATGGTGGTTTCTGTAGGATACCGTGACTTGTTGATTGTCATGGATTGTATGAAAGCTCTAAAGGCAGATATCCACTCTGCAGACACTACGCTTTATCCGATTCCTTCTGATGAGCCAGTTTCATCCTTCCCTGTACTAAGATTGCCAACCCTTCTCCCAGGATCGCTGCAAATGAGTATCAGTGTGAACCTTCAACTGCATCCACTTCAGGTCACAATCGTGAATGATGTAGGCGATGTGGAAGTACCCTTTGTAATGCTGCGATTGCAGGATCTGCAGCTCTCGTTGGACTTCAAGCAACAACTAGTGTTCTTGCTCACATTTTCTCTTGCAATCGATTTTTATAACCTGCTTCGCGTGGTTTGGGAACCGCTCATGGAACCGTGGGAATTAATGATTCAAATGGTACAGCGATCAGGAGATGAGAAGAGTCGTTTGAAGGCACGGGATCCCAGATCATCAATGACGATTCACGCTGATCGGGTAATGAGCTTGCTTCTGTCTGCAGACTTTTGCTCTTCTTCACTTCATTTCTTGAACGATCTTTCGCACTACCAGGGATCCTCAAACTTCACAGACGGATACTACATGTCCATTGAGAACAAACTTGATGTCCCTTGTACCTTCGAAATTGTGTATGACGGCGGAATGTCTCATCAGTTGGAATTGATTCGTTCTCAGTGGAGTGTTTTAGATGATCGTTCTCAGCAGCTGCTGATTGAGGGTCTACTGTATATTCGATCAGGCGATAAGGTGGAAATGTGTTGGGTGGAACTGTATCTGGTGGAACCACGTGTCCGAGTGTACTCTGCTTTTGCAACAGAAGCAGGACAGATGAGGAAACTATTAAAGTGCAGTCGTGAGGGGTCTTTGAAAGTGGAGGAGGATGCGCTGTTTTCCTGTGAGATGGAGGAGGAGCACGTTTTATTCCTGACTACGAATAGTCAGGAAGAAGAGCTGTGGAGAAAAGCATTAGCTGTTCCTCTTCGTGTATTCCAAAAGCAGCATGTTGATGACGCAATAACAATTCCTGCAGGCGAGAGTCGACGGACGACATTGCCTGCGCATCCATCTCTCTCTTTGACAAGCACGTTGGAGTCTTATAATCAGCGCATTGTATCGTTCTGTGTTGGTAATTGTCGACATATTGAGTTTTGTTGTGACAATGAAGGTGATCTTCCCTTCAGTCTTTATACTCAGTCAGGAGAATATTGCTATGATATTATTGTGCGTGTAATCAACCGGAACGGATTGAGAGTCATGATGTTGATCCCTCTATTCTGGATTACTAACTACTGCTCATCACCGATTCATTGCGACTTTTTCGAGCACACGAAGGAATCAGATACACTGACAGTCCACCAGTCTCAACGAAAGCAAGTGTATTTGAATCAAATGACAAATAACTTCTTCGGTTCTCCAATTCCTGTGAAGAGTTCCTATTTTGATTCGGTGTCGCATGGAGTAGCAGTGTATCAAGGAGTATGGAGCGAAGAAAAGGAGACACTTGTACCGAAAGAATCGATTTACTGTCCACTGCATTTGGGAATGAAGGGTTATATTGCGTTGGGTTACCAAGACAAGTACTGTTCTCTTGCTTCCGAAGATATTGCTTCGTTTAACTTCCGTCGTTTTTGTATGAATATTGGGGACTCTGTAGACCCTCATTATGTTTTAGTGCGTTCAGTAGTCCATTCTGTGGAAAGTGATTCATTGTATACACTGCCAGTCCCTCCTGCTCCCAAGTCGAAGAACGACATCCTAGAGAAATTAAATAGCCAGATGGTAAATGGGATTGTGGGGAATATTGGGAATAGTCGAAGTGTGTTTGAGATTGCTGTTGTTCCTGTGCTAGTGATGAAGAATTTGCTTCCTATTAGTCTAGAGTATCGCGTGATAATGAAGGGTAAGGGATTGATCCAGTTAGGTGTTGTCGAGTCAGGAAAAGGAGTCGAACTCTCTTGTATCGATGGAGAAAATACAGCTCTTTTTGGTATTCAACTACGTCCCACAGGAAACCAGTTTGTATGGAACCAGGCATTACTCCCTGTAAGATTTGACATTATATAACGAAATAGATTGTAACTGAAGGAAGCGGAGACTACGATCTGTCTGACATTGAGAATAGTCGTTCTGTGTTACGCTATGTCTATTCATTTGAACAAGAGGGAGGTGTTTCTTCCCAGCACCTTTTGCTTTCCATCTATTCTCCCTTCTGGGTGGTGAATCGCACTCCTTCACTTCTCTAGTAAGTAGTAGAAGCGTTGACTCATTAATAGCCTTTCAGGAAAGAGCAATTCCTCTACGATGGTTCGCTTACTTCCTGCTTCGATTCAGATGGGTTTTGAAGGTTCTATTTCGATGGAAGAGGCAAAGTTACTGAGTCCAGCCTTATTTTTTGCGGATGAGAAGAAAGCAGTGATTCGTCTTCGTCGTGATAACTCTGAATGGAGCGAGAAGAGTAAAGTTAAGGAAGGAGTAACAGTGATCAAAATCCCTGCGCAATCTTCCTTTGTGCCAATGGAAACATTGTATACAGTCGTAGTACGACGCTTGAATCCTCCGTTCACATACACAAAGTTGTTGACTATTCTGCCTCGGTATGTACTAATCAATCGAACTGGTTTTGACATGGCTTTGTACCAAAATACGGAATTGCTGACACTTTCTGCTCACTCCTGTGTCAGTTTTTCTTCCTTATACCCGGCGCCTCGGCACCTCCTTTCATTCGCTATTTCGGGAGTCAACTCGCCTTCAGCCTCGCCGACTATTCAGAGTGATGTGAAGTCTGCTCAGTTCGATGTGGATGCAGTGGGTCAGTGGGACATGATCCTTTCTGAAACGAAGGAAATAGATGTGATATCTAACAGTAGTTCCCTCTTTAACCTGTCTGCTGCAGAAGTTAATGGACAACAGACCATTACAATCCAGCGTCTCAAGCCTGAAAATGTGTCTCTTTGTGTTAGCAATAACTCGGCACTGGATCAAGTCAAAGTGTTGCAGATGTCTTCGGATTTCTCTTCTGCCCTGTCTGTGGCTCCTCTTGATTCGCAATTTTATGTACTTCCTCACCCAGCAGGACCTCAGGTGGTGGTTCTTTTCCTACAGCAAATCGATCTTCCCCCACATCGTGACGCCTTTGTACCTTGCGTGGCTGTGGATCTAACAAATCTGGGAAAAGTAACGACAGTGGAACGTAAGAATCCGCAGCGAATTCTCGAGGTGACAGTAGAAGTCGAGGACACTACTCGGATTATCATTATCCGAGAAAAACCTGCAGAGAATGAATGGAAACAGCGGAAACAGTTTGAGTTCACACGTGTGGTTCTCGAAGAGTCAATCACACGCATTCAGTTTGATCACGATGCTATCCAGCAGAAGATTACTGACTTCACGTCTGCTCTTTCGGCATTTGAAGAGCATGCTATACAGACATCAACTACGACTGATCTCTCTCAACAACCTGTGTTTATAGCTCCCAAGAGTAGTAATTCCACTATGGACCTGTTGCTAAACGATGAGTACTACTGGCTCAGTATTCGCAATATCAGTATTCGTAATCTGCAACGTAAACCTTGCTCTATCGTAGCTCGTGTGAGTAATGGAGAAACGATGTTAGAAACCAAGTCGAAGCAAGGCTCTCATGTGTTTGTTGATGAGGAAATCATCTTACGGCAGCGTTCATCAGTTCTTCAAGTAAAGGTAAGTGTGACCTTCGAGAAAGCAGTAGTGGAGTTCAACACGTTTGTCGAATATGCAACAGCAAGCGAGTTTAACTCTGTGAAGCTTCTTCGAGTACCCTTCCAAGAAGGGAACGAGCTGTGTGATGGTGGTTGTTTGTACATTTATCTGATACATTGCAAAAACAACAAGATTAACAACGATGAAAAGGAGTATCTACCTCATCTGCTCAAATCACTCTTTGATACAGAAAAGGAGTTGAGTCTACTGAAGGAGTCGCGGAATTGTCTTGACTTTGAGCTTTGCCTGAATAACTCGACTCACTCTGCACTCTTAGGTCATCCAGTGCTTCATTCTTTCCGACGGAATAAAGATGAACTACTCTCGCGTGTATCGAATATTCATATTCAGCGTGCCCTACGGAAAGGGCTCTATCAGGATTTCCGCTCTGATCGTGCGCATGAGATTGTCTATTCCTCAGAAGAAGAGTCATCTGAAATGGAACGTGAACAAAGTCTTTTGGTGGAGGTAGATCAGTGGAAGAATGTACCTGTCGTTGAACGACCACTGCAGGCAAGAGTGCGATGTGGAGAGAAAGTAATGATGTGTGGAGAAATGGGAATATCAAAGGTGCCACATGTGAGTGCATCAGCCCAAGTGACATTGATATTCCATGAAGTAAAGATTGGGTGCAAGATGTTCATGGACGACAGGGGACAGATCATCGTAGGAAGTGTTGAGCAAGGCAGTGAAGCAGATCGCTTTGGCGTATGTCCGGGAATGAGTTTGTGGGGAGTGAACGATGGCTCTATCGAAGGGTTAATTGATGTCAACCATAAGCTGAAATCGCTGCCTCGGCCTCTGAAACTAGTGTTTGTCGCTCCTTATCGATGTAGGAATGATAAGTGTATTACACCTAGCTCCAACAAAACATTACTCTGATATCTCCTGGAAAGGCCGCGTGATCCTCCCACAAGGTGCAACAGCGGGCCAGTCGCAAGTGACTCTTGAATTAGTTGATGGAGACGAGGTTATTTCGACTCATATAGTGAAAATCCGTCGTTTTGCTGACTGGGAAGGAAGTGTCGGCGGAAAAGAATCGGTTATTACGAGTGCACATATGAAAGTGCGTTGGGAATCCAAGGCAATGGAACTGGATCTCAATACTGCATGGAACATTGCAATTGCGGGAATCGATCTGTGTGTAATGGATGCCACACCAATCGAAGTGATCAACACTTGTATTCGCGGGATCTCTCTCGATGTGAGTTGCTATGAGAACAATGAGCAACGAATAGGAATGATGGTTTGAGTGAAGTAATGGAATAATGTATAGATCAATCGTTTCCAGATCGACAATCAGCTGCTAAATGCAATGGAGCCAGTTTTGCTTGGACAGATGTCTCAGGAACCGATTTTGCGTGTGTCAGTGATCATTCCATCGCATCCGTTGGTTCTCTTCTTTGAGAAACTGCACTTCCAACTCCAGAGTTTTTTCATTGCTCTGGATAATCGACTCCTTGTGGCGATGTTACGTCTGATCACATCAATTCCCATCCATCTGCTCGGTAATACATCTTCTGTCAACGTTTTGGAAGATAATGAATTTAAATCAGTGGTTGTGATTCCATCTGGTTCTCAGTCGACAAATCGTATTGTTCTTGAGGATCTTCAGATTGACGACTTCACCATTACTCTAAGCAACAAAGTAGATCCTGCTACGACTGTAACGGGTGTGTTTTTACCTTCCGTTCCCTCTCTGTTACCTCTGCAAACGATTCTTGATACGCTTTGCGGTCTAGTAGCAGATATTGATGCAACAAAGATCAATCTTACCGGAATCCATCTTCCAGAGTATGTAGGATCGACAAATGATCTTGTGAAGGTGCTGGGTGCCCACTATGCTCCCATTGCTACTAAGCAGGCTCTCAAGATCTTTGGTTCTATTAATCTGCTCGGAAATCCCGTCGGATTGGTAGAAGATGTAGGAAGTGGGTTGAAAGCCTTCTTTGTGGATCCCATGGCTGACGAGAATATCGATGAGGAGGAGAGAAACCGCCGAGTCCAGAAGGGAGGAAAGATTCTTGTTCGTAACACTACAAAAGGTGTGATGAACACTGCCAGCAAGATTACAGGAACTCTAGGCAACGGAGTAGCTAGTCTGACGTTTAACAAGCACTACAAGGAGCAACGAGTGTTGGGACGACGTGGTTTTATCCACGGAATTACTTCAGGTGTGACTGGTGTAGTGATGGATCCGATTCGAGGTGCAAAGAAGAGCGGAGTGAAGGGTGCAGTTGAGGGAGTCGGGATGGGTCTGATTGGCGTTGTAACAAAACCCATCTCTGGATTGCTGGATGATACGTCTCGTCTACTCGATACAGCAAAAGAAGTAATTGCGAATGAGAAACGGCCTGAGCGATTACGGCTTCCTCGCTGCATCCTATGCGATGGAGTGGTGCGCAGTTTTGACAAGCACGCAGCTATGGGTCAAATGCTCTTCTTCACAAGTACTACTCGCTATCTCGTGGAGCGCGGAGAGAAGGAACAGTACGTGTTCCACTGCATTGTAGACAATGGAACGCACTATCTTGTGGTCACCCAGTATCATTGTTTCCTCATCTCTCCTGAGGCAGACCTTCTGTGGTACCTACCTCTCCACAATCTAAATATCGAAGTGGAAGAACAGGAGATGCGTTTGATTGGAGGAGGAGAGTCAAAATTGGTACTGTTTTTGGATAAGGATGTATGCTCGCGAGTGTATGGAATTCTGATCAATATGGAAAATTGGACGAATAAGGAGATCGTGCAGTGCAGCAAAGACTTTGTAAATTTTGTCACATCTCGCTGTGAGTACTGATAAGTGATCTGATGAGTAGATAAAGACGAGGTGGAACTGGCATACAGCAAGCCTGCTATCGACTTCAAGATGTTAGACATGCAGTCTGTGTGTATGATATCGGTGGACGTACGTTACGAGCGAAAAATGGCAGCATCCTATAGTGTGAAAGCAAACTCCTATCAAGAGTATTGCTTGGAAGTTGTAGGGGGTGTCGAGGGGACAGCAATGGCAAGTTGGCGAGTGTATCGTCGCTACAGTGAGCTGAGGTAGGTTTTACGGAAGAAAGTGATGCACAGAACGTTTTACAAGCAGATTGAAGGGAAGTTACCCAAACAGTTGAGAGCTGTGAAGTTCCCTGGAAAGAAAATGCAGATTTTAGGGTCTCATTTGAATTCGTCGGTGCTGAAGGAGCGTGAGGTTCAGATGCAGGGCTGGATAAACGATTGCATGTGTAATCCGATCGTTCTGCAACTACCAGAGACTCGGCAGTTCCTAATAACCGATCCTGTAAATGTGAAGTATGAAATCTAAACGAATTTGTTTAACAAAGCAATTCACTGTAAATTGGTTGACTTATCACAAAAATAGACCACACTCTGATCAGGCTGGGAATACAATTCTCTTTTGAATTGTTCGTAAAGAATGTTCATGTCCCACGCCTCTGCTCCCTGCTGTAACACCACTTCAAAGAACCTCTGTGCGTAAAGAGAACGAGGATGAGGAATGTCGATTGCAAATGACCCTGTGATTACCGCGAAAAGGTATCCATTGTACCGCAAGTTTTCGATCCAACTGATCTTATCCTTCCCGTAGTTTACAAATCGCTCATCGAACTTTGGCAAAAAACTCGATCGCTTCACCATCACATAGGGCTCTTGCTTGTAACTCTGGAAGCAGGGAACGAACATGAGTCGATTTGGAGGCAGCGTGTACCACTCTGGCGACAAGTAATTCTAAATAGTAATGGACGAGTAGAGATACATGAACAAAGTAGTTCTTTCGGAACTCATCGCATTTCTCTATCGCCATACAGTTCGTCAAGTCATTGTATGTGTGTGGAATAAAGGGAATGATTCTACATGGCACCTCGATCCAGATTTAACCTGTTGACACACATCTCGAAATCATTGCACTCTCTCATATCTTCCTGATACTCGAAAGAAGGCACGATCACCGCCAGCCGGTCATCTGCTAAGAACCTGGAATCCAGTGCGTGCAGAGACTCGTATAGATGATCGCAGGGCCACATATCCATGTCCATAACCCAAAAATGGGACGTAACAACTTTTGACAGTGCAATATTGCGCAGTCGGTTGTAGGGATACTCGGTTGGGTTGTCTGTGACATACTGAGAGATCGATATTGACTCAGGTAACGAAAACTTTTGGAGAAGCAGTTGCAGTTGTTCGACTTCCTGCTGAGATTTGAGATAAACCGCGATCGACATAGGTCCCTTCCATCTCTGTACCAGATGAGGTAGAAAGAAAAATCGTTGAATTCTTTGGAGTCAAGCAATCATAAGGAGTACGATGTGTGAGAGAGAATTGTAACATCAAAAGAAAAACCATAGGTGACTGTTTGGTCATCTCCTATTCGTAACTGACTCTACAGTGTATAGCAGAAACAGGCACATACATGGCTGGAGCTGGAACTAACTCGTTTCCAGATAAACCAATAAAATGAACTAAGAGTGATGGAAGTAGATAACGAGTACAAAAAGATAAAGAGTAAAACAACTAAACTATACTGTCTGAGATGACCATGCATTTTATGAACTACAGCTTTTGTTTGCACTCATTTTTTGGATCTCTGCAAAATATGGATTGGTTGTGCTTGAGAGCCAGCTAAAGAATCGTTTGCAGCATGTAGAATTCCCGCGAAAGATAGTAAATCCCTTTTTCGCTGCTTATAAACGAAGATGATATATTCGGGGTCTAATTGTTTCTACTCTAACTGTTATGGAGGAGAATAACAGCGAGACAATTTGCGACACGCTGTCGGAAAGAGAGTTACAGAGGATAGCTCGATTGGAGATGACTACTGCATTAGATAATTATTGGAAAAGGAAACGGGTGACCCTGGAGCAAGTTTCATGTAGTGTTGCATCTGTTGGGTCTGTATCGACAAACAAGGGATCAGAGTCTAAGTCTGAAGAGCACATCACACTTCAGGAGCCACTGAAAACATACGATGAGGCACTTTCTAGCGTTTCCGTCATCGTTGCATCTGATTCGTAGAGCATGAGTTCGTCGACTGATGGATCTTCGTCTCTCGAAATTCAGAAATTACTTTCCGGTGCTGCTTGGCGTCGCGTTAGCAAGGATGTTGATTACCGTCCATTTTTTGGGGACATTAATAGTTTCAATGACCCAGAATATGGAATAGAACTTTTTCCGGGTCGTAAGAAACCCAAGGCTGTAATTTCTGTAACCATGTATAATGAAACATTTAAAGAATTGGACGATTCGCTCCGAGGCATTGCAGACAACATAGAGAATCTTCCGGAGTATTCTTATGGGCTGACGATTGACGATATTGTGGTGTTTGTAATCGTGGATGGTCGTAGGACGATGCATGAGTCAATCTTCCAGTTTCGTCAGGACACGAAGCATTTTCTAACCGAGGAAGATGCAAGGGTGATGGATGTCGCTATCGAGGACAATCGACGTCGAGTCAAAGCTTGGAAACGTCACATGGATTTACTGAGGACGAAGTACACTGAGCGAGATGTCGTCGCACTCACGAAGCGTATCCCCATGCTGCAGCTTCATTTCTTCAAGTGCAATAGGCTGATTTCGAAAGGTTCTATTGCGAATGAGAGCCACTATACTCCCTTCGATATCATCTTTGCAGTGAAGGAAAACAACATGGGCAAGTTGAACAGTCACCTCTGGATTATGCGAGGATTTTCTCGCCAGCTGAACCCAGATTTCATCACTCTTCTCGATGTGGGAACGAAGGTAGAGTCATCCATTGTCCTTGAGTATAGCCCATGCCTACTGCTCTGATTCAGTTGTACAATGAGATGGAAGAAAATCCTCAGATTGGTGGTTGCTGCGGAGAGATTCTTGCTCTGAACGCATCAAAAGCATCTCCTGTGCAGGCAGCTCAGTTTTTCGAGTATAAGGTGTCTCACTTCTTGGATAAGGCTATGGAAAGCTCTTTCGGATATGTGTCTGTGCTTCCTGGAGCTTTCTCTTCATACCGATTTGAGGCATTGCAGGGAACTCCTTTGGACAAGTATTTCTTGTTGGAAAGTGATGAAAACCGCCTGGTGGTGGAGCCATTCTCTGCAAATATGTATCTAGCCGAAGATCGTATCATGGGTTTTGAGATGTTAGTGAAGAAGGACTGCAATTATACTCTTCACTATGGTAGACCTACGTCTTGATTGATAGTTAGTGAACACGGCTGTTGCTACAACCGATATTCCTTCAAACCTCAATCTGTTGATTCGACAACGTCGACGATGGCAGAATGGTTCCTTTTTTGCAGGTCTTTATGCACTGAAAGAGTGGAGTCGATTGTATACGGAATCTGGACATAGTTTAGGGAGAAAGATCCTCTTGACGATTCAATTGATCTACCTGAGTGTGAATGTTTGTAAGGCTTGTTATGGTTTGTTATGTATAGTGATGACGCTGACTCAGGTAGCGAATATGTTTCTTACTTTTGCCATTGTGCTGAACTCTGAGTTTGGCAGAGAGTCAGTCACCTCCTATGTGTTGAATGCAGTGTATCTTACCATCACAGCTATCCAATTTATCTATGCATTAGGAAATGACCCACGAGATGACAAACAGGTATATCAAATTTCTTATATTTTTTATGGAATTCTGATAATGTTCACTATGTTTTGTTTGATTTCATTGGACTGTTGATCCTTAGTAACCTTCTATACTATGAGTGCAGTTGATATTTTTGTATTATTTGCTGCTTGCGCTTCTACGTTTGTCACCGTCGTATGTTCCATTGTTCACGGACAGTTCTTTGCAATTATTCCGACTATGATTCAATATCTGTATCACTGAGTGAATTGTTCTGAGTAGGTTCATGCTTCCGACATTCATGAACATTTTCCTCATCTACTCATTCTGTAATGTACACGATGTGACATGGGGAACTCGAGACAGCAGTTTAATTAATAACGAAAAGGCACAACATGATATGGAAGTTTCGTAACTGTTGTAGCTTAGCTCTTATCTAGATATAAACGATTTCGCTCTCGCTTCGTTGTGTTTTGGGCTGCAGTGAACTTCGTATATGCTGGTGGAATTCTTCTTGTTTCCTTTTGATAGACTGTTAAATTAAGTTTAATGCTGTCTCTGTCTATGGAGTCATTCTAACCGTTATCATTGGACTCCTCTTTGGCTATCGATTCTGTGGTTCTGTTGCTTATCAAGTATTTATCAGCATGTGTGTTGAAGAGTAGATCATTCGTCTCTCAAAGTACATGCAAAAGTATCATGGAAAGTCCGGTCGACGTCGTTTATTCAAGACTATTGCAGTGGATCCGAATCTCCGAAAGAAAGCGTAATCGCAGATGGGTATTAAAATGTAGAATGCAAACAGCAGAAGAGGAGCGTCGAGTTATAATGGATATGACTTCTGTTGATATGGAAAACAATCGAATTAACTCAGAGAATCTTGTTTGTTTTTGGAATTTGAGTAACAAACAGACTGCTCTGAAGAAACTTAGTATCGATCAGATTACAAATCGGCTATTTTTCTTCTTTGCCACATGGCTCATCCGCGAGTCTGACTCCCATACATTCACCGAATCTGTTAGTTCCAGCGGATCTTGCAGATCTAGTGGCTTCAGTGGTTTCAGTGAATCAGGTGGTTCGAGCGGTTCTACGTTCAAAACATTTAGTGAGTTGCGCGACCTCCACAAGAAGCAGAGAACAGTTTCTGATGTCAGCACGCTCCATGACTCATCGATTGGAGTGGATTCGGAAGAGCGGAGCGAGACATCGACATTCCATTCTTCACGCTATGAGCGCGAGAGTCGAGCGCTACAGAAAATCCGGGTTATGGGTCATGTAGACTATGAGAACTGTCTTCGAGATTTACTTCCACGTTGTAGTAAGAGTCAGTGCGTAACAAGGGCAAACCGTTTGTTTGAAAAGGTAGGAGAGGAGTGTTGGTTCAATCTAGTTTTCCAAAGAACGTTTAGTAAGCAAGTCAATGGATGGTCCTTGCTGTACTTTGCAGGTGCTTACATTGAGTGAGTTTATTGCTTCCCTTAGTGCCTTGTCTACTATGGAGAATCATTCAGGAGAAGGTATGGGATTTGGACTCTCTAGACTGATAGACGTGGAACAGTGCTCCTTACGTGACTACGTTATTTCAGAGATCAAATACAACTATCCTATGGTGGAACGCATTATCGAATATGACGATTTGTATTCGCTTTGATTTGTTTCTTCAAAACATGATGGAATATTTTCGTATTTCAAACATGCCAAAAAAGGGTCATAGGATTTGTTCCGATTTGCTCCGATTGTTGCTATTACTAAAGATCTGTACTCCATGCAAAGAAATCTGAAATCGTTCTCATTGTATGTGTTACTAATCTCCCTTTATGCTGTTCAATTCTGTCGGGATTCCATTCTATCCTATCTTCAGTCCTTAATCCTCCCTTGGTTGCTTGCAATATACAACAGCAAGAATCACCGGAGATTGGTTGTATTTCCTGTTAGTTTGGTGATAATCGTTTCTTTGAGTGGTATAATTCTCGATATTATCCAAACAATCGGAATAGGGAATAAAGATGTGGGAGATATTGTAAACCGAGTAATGCCTAGATTATGGAAGCCATAGGAGGAATGAATATTATTTCAATTGAAGGCTTTTTCTGTTATTTTTTAATCGACTTTTGCGTACTTGTGTTCGCGATTTTGACGTTGGTGGTTGGTAGACAGCAGAATATGTCTGTATCTACTTGTTCGTATAATCAGCATAGGAAATGAAATCACCACGAGCCATTTTTCTCTATGTATCTCTTCTCTTCATTTTCTTTTTCGGTTGCTATGACATTTCCGTATTTGACATTCCGACATTAGTTTTCGCCATCATCCTGAGTTGGATGTGGTGTTACAGATGTGATTTGCTGTCTCCTGCTTCATCTACAAAACGGAAATGGCTCATAGGAATTCTCATTTTTTGCGCTGTCATCAAGTCCTCTCTTTATTTGGGTGTGATGTAGATCCTTGGACATCACTGGCTCCTCTGCAGTGGTGAGGTTATATCATGCAGCAATTGGATGGAGTCCATCTCCTAGATTCCACACAGTCTCACCCACTGACACAAGGAGACGCGATTCTTTTTTCTTCTCTATTCCCAGAGGAGTTCGAGATGCAGTCCTTCTTCTCACCATTTACGCATCGATTCTCATCTTCCGTCATGTTGTGGAGCCTGTGGAATCTGTGAAATCTGTAGAATCTGTGGAACCTACAGAACAGACCAAAGAGTCTTCTTCTACGAATTCCTCAACTGAAAACAACTCTGCAGAAGAAAATGAATCTCACGAAACCACTTCTAAGTTGATGCTATTTATTAAACTGTTTAATCAAAGGTAGCTTTTCTGTATTCGTTTTATTTAGCATTCGGATATTGTCATGCTCTGTTTTGGGTCATTTTTGTTTCTACTTTTTTATCCTCACTTATATGGCAATTAACTTCTCAGTTGTGAACTTGATTCTTCTTTCTCTCCTTATTCGAGATGTGTTTACATTGCGGAATATTGAAGATTATGCTGTTTCTTTTGCAAGTTCACCTTCGAAAGTCAGACATCGTACTACATTTTGCTCAAAGAAGGAACCAAACAAGAATCGAGCTAACTCTTCATCGAGTCATATGGTCTTGTTGCAAAACAATTCTGTACCTGAACTGCATGTCAATTTGCATGGAACCAATTCTCACTCCTATTGGGCTTCATTGCTTCCTAAGGTTTCGAATCGTTTTGCAATCTATTGGTGCTTTGCGTTGCTTTTGGTAGTGAAGCTTGTAGGCGTGGTTGTGGACGAACTCTGGTTACAACAAACTCCTACATGGGCCCATTTTATCGTTTATCTGGTGAATGGAGGGCTCAATCGGTATCATAACGTATTTGTGGAATATGCTCTTCTGATATTCATTAGCCTGTGCTGTCATGTATCAGATTAGTGTGCCTTTTATATAGAACAATATCCACTATATCCAGGATGCGAATGATGTGATTAGTTGTGTTGATAGTGAAGTGGATCGATTCAGTTACTCGCTACCTTCTAAGGGCGAAGAAGCAGATAAAGCAGAAGTGATCAAACTGATCCAGAAACGTCGCAAGGCACTTTTTCTGTTTCATCATATTTTATCAGTTTTCGAACTATTAGCTGTCTTTTCTTTGTTTATATGCATTACTGTTAATTGTAACGTGTTTTCGGTTCTCTGTGTAATCATTTATGTAATCTCATGGCCTCTACGTCGATCGTATATTGGTCTTGCTTTTGTAGGCATATGTTGTGGAATTGTACAAGTGTATTCGGTTATATTTACAGTATTTTTTTGTTGCATTCTTTTAGTTTAGGACCAGTGGAATTCAGAAACGATTCCTCTTCTCTTTGGCCTCACATCTGATATTCCGTCTGACTGGACTCTGACTGTATTACCTCCAATACTTTCTCTTATTATTTTTCTGTTGGAAGTTCTGCTAATAGCAGCACTTGTGATGGTAGAACGATCTCTGACAGTCGTGGACCAAGTGTATGAGTCTGAAAAGTCAAGACGAATGGAGGGTCGAGCTACTACAAGTCTACTGTAGGGAGTAACCACTATATCTAATATATAGATGGAAGATATTGGAAAAGACAATTCAATGTTTAAAGTACTACTCGATCGATGTCTATTATCTGCTCGAGTTTGTATATCTGTATTCTGGAATGCCTACGTACTTGCATTTGATTCATTTGATTACTCTCTGTATTCTTATTGTAACACAAGTATGCTACCACGAGTCTCTCATCCAGTGGTATATTGCCTGTGCTCTTTTCCTTCTTATTTTTGGCTACAAGTATTTGATGCTTTTACCCATTGTAAACGACTATATAAGCGATGCCTTCTCGTCACTTTCGGTTGTTCAGAGTGGCTATGTGCATCTCCTTGAGCTTGGATTTATTCCAATTGATGCTCCTGTTTCTAATCGTATATTCAGCTGCTGCCAGGGAATCATAGATGCAGTAGTATGCATTGTTCGTATTCGCTATCTCAAGCATCTAATTAAGAAACAAGGTAAGGGTTATTTTGATGATCCTCATATACCATCATCATCAACAACAATAAATTATGCATTTGGATCTCTTCAAGATTTGCTTAATCGAGCACTACGATACATATATATTATTACTATCATCATCTTCGTTCATTTGCCTAAACTTATGTTAATAACAGTCACACTTGTTGTGATGTGTGATCCTACATTTATGAATATGATCTTGCTATGTATCCTGTTCTACAAGGTGAAAAAGGGTGTTGGACTGTATCCTCGATGGGCAGATAGTTATCGATTATGCATTATGCCTTTGTTGGTACAAATTCCAATCGTGTATTTATTCTCTTACTGTGCTATTTAGATATTTCTCTCAGTTGTCAGTTATGGGACATCTGTCCGACACTTGGATCCAAATTTATACTCCTTTCGGAATGACGAAATGGACAGATCAACTAACGGATCTCCCTGTATTTGGATCTAGAGAATGGTCAAGTTTTACGAGTGCAATATGGTATGGAGAGTTAGAGTTCTATTTTTCCACGTTATGTGGTCTTTTCTTAAGCGTAATTGTCTACTATGGTCGTACAGCGGAAGAAGTGGAGGGAGCAGATACGGTGGGTGATACATCCCTAGGTTCATACAATATTTCAATAAATGATATCCATCGTACTTTTATTCAGCAGACATTTCCACGTCTTTTGCACCCGACTTCAGGTAAGGCACCTGCTCAGGACGAGAAGCAAAACAAAAAAACAAAGGAAAACCTCTATCGAATTCGCCATACCGAACGAATGTAGGAATGAAGAAGGATTGTAATAGATAGTCAACAGGTGAATACAAAGAATGATCTGTTCTACCTCACAATTCAAGAGCGAAAGGCGAGCGAGACAGCGGGTAAAACTGCTGATGGATCGGAACAGCCATGTGAGTTGTTTATTTTTCTTACTAGTAAGATTCACCTAGGCGGTTCAGTTCGGGACAAGTATCTCCAACTCCTAGAAACCGAAAATCGGTTTTTTCTACAGGTGATTTGGATACAATCCCTGATATACCTGATTCAACTGACTTACCAAGTGCTCCAGCAATAGGAATTACAGATGCTGTTTTAGATAACGTTTCGGGATCGTTCAGTACAAGCTTCCACCGTGAAAGGGCTGAGGCTCTTGGAGAGCTTGACATATCTCCATTTGAGGAAGAAGATGATATCAACTATATCCGAGATATTGAGGTGACGATTACGAAGACATGGCTCATCGTATACAGCGCTATCATTCGCCTATTGAATGTACTGGTTAGTCTATCAATGTCTTATGAAAAACACTCACTTCCTATACTACGTGCTTTTTCGATTGTCGCATTGGTGGTATGCTGTAGGAATGCATGTTATTGACAAGTATAGGTGCTCAAGATACAGTAGATTCGATGTTTAGCATATTTTTGCTCCCTCTGCTTTTATTTAATACTACATTTGACTTGTATAAGCGAACCAAATTCATCGTAAATATAAAGATGATTACGACAACAACTGAATACTTTATTGTTGCATCGGTGGCACGTAGCATTCTTTTTTGATTTTGATATAGGTACCTATACTGTAATAGAGGATAAGCAGTGGTCGCACTATGTAATGTTTACTCAACTGTCAGATTATCATTTTCTCTTCAATATTTTACTGATTATTATTTCAACGCTTCAAATTGCTGTGTCAAATGAATCTGCATTGAACGAACAAGTCGATTTGTCACTGACTACTTCACTTGCAAAATATACAAATCATATCTCCTTGCAAGATACTAGTCCACCTCTATCTCACGAATCGTCAGAATCTGATGAAGTAAGTTTCATCGATAAGATGATGGGTTTTGTTATTAACAATCTGAATAAGATTACAAGTTTCTTGATTCTTATTCTTTCATCTGTGAACATTTCTTTGATCTCTGCTGTCTATTTCCTATATATTCTCTATTTCATCTTGTATCCTGATCGTGTGAAGGAGCGGAACAGTCTTTCGGTACGTCTTCTCCTCATACTTTCCTACATACATCTTTTTGGATTTGTTAGCTTCCAGATACCTTATTTCCAAGAATCCTTGGTGTGTATTAATGATTACTGTATCTTCATTTACCAAACTATTGGGCTTACGAAACTTGTGATGGCAGACTATGACGGTGCTCCTCAGTGTTACCCAATTGGTGGACAGAGTACTGAACTTGTGCCTTGTTATCACCCCTTGAGTATTCATGGTATGCTACCAGTGATGGCTATTGTGGTGATTGTTTATTTGCAACTGATGATTACTTCCTCCAGTACTTATGATGTTGTTGAACGCAGTATGCAGAATGAAACTGTAAAGGCTCAGAAACAAAAGGAATCCATTCTGAACCAACTCGAAATTGAGTATCAGAACCGCCAAGAGAGTAGTGATTTCGTAGGATACTAATATGTAGTCATTAGAGCAAATCGTGTGTGGTTCGTACGACTCAAGAATTATCTGATTGATCGATACAAACAGGCGAAATTCTTTGAGAAGAATATTGGTATTGAATGATTGTTTCTTAAGAATAGATGATTTGGAAAAACCGAAGATTTCTGTAAAAGTCCTTTCTCCATACAGCGTCTCTATAACAATTTTAAATCAGTCTATTCAAGACGAAGCTCCCTATGTAGTGTGCTATAAATCACTTCCTCAGGTGATATCTGTTTGTGGATTTCATTTAGATGACTTTGCTGTCAGAGCCAGTTCTTCGTGTACTAACTGATTTCCGACGAAATGAATCAGGTCAATTGGAAGGGATTGTAAAGACTCTTCTCCCAAACACTCGATATGAATTTCGAGTCTATGCGCTTAATACAATGAACTATAATGTGCCATCGGATTATTCACTACCTATTCTCACACCCGAATTAGAAAATCCTGGAGAATTCCATTTTTCTGCATATGCTTGCGAAGGAAAGACAACAAACATCCGTAACAGGAGTAAGTTTAACAAGTGCTTAGTAAACATGAATGCAGAACAACGAAAGTATATTATGTATCTTTACTGAATAATAGACTTCGTATTGTATATAAGCATCGCAATAATGGATATGATATCTGCCGATTTGTGCATGTATCACTCCAATTTGATTACAAAAATCTGTTTCTTCTGATCAAGTATCAGCAGCCTTTTGATATTTATAAATATCTAAAGATCCGGTTGACTGATATGAAAGATAAAGTTACGTCCCACTCAACAAGTGTTTTAATTGGCCAGAATGTTCTTCAACTTCTCCAGCAACTGAAATCTGTGATTGCAGTGAATCTAGTAGTCCTTTTAGAAATATTCTATGTAGGATCTTTCTATGATTCCAGAAACGATGCGCCAACAGATCAAGATGGAGCTTTCTTTGGATCAGCTTATTCCTCCCCTCACAACCCCAATATTTCTTAGTTTTTATTTTCCTAACAAGTTGGCAGCTGCCCGTAGAGGAATAGTACTACAATCGGAAATAAAAGAGGAGAAAGCTGTTGACTCAACAGATGTAATCGGTGTTGTTGCTCAAATGTATACTCATCTAACAACATGGAGAAAGCTTCATCTCTTTGAGCTGTTGTATGTATGTGTTGTATGTGTTGTATGTATCCTTCGACATGATGTATTTAACATCATCGAGTTATTTATCGTACTAACACTGGGAATGAGTTCACCTCTAATGATTCCTTATTGGGTGTATAGAATGATTTTAGGCGTAGCTACGATCAGTATTATGTCTAAATATTTTGTGCAGCTTCCATTGTTCAATCAATGTGTCAATTCTGATGGTATTATGGAACTCTTCTTCCTTGTAATTCTTTTCTCTATTCTATTATGTAGAAAACATGTGAGAATCAGGCCTATCTTGATAGAGAGCGATTCCAACTTCTTAGCTTCTTGGGAATTCTCAACGGACGTAGAGTTGATACTACACTCGATGGTCCTGCAGTTATCAGTGATATTCTTGTTTTGATATGCACCATTGTGATGCGATCCTATGTTAAGAAATGCGGGTTCTGGGATATGGACATCAATCACTGTCTTCTAGAAAAAGTGAGTATAAAATACCTTTGTTACGTAGATTCTACATCCTACTCAAGATGGAGAAGAATCATCCATTCTTCGCGTTCGTTCCTACTCTCTCGACATGGATCTTCGTGATTCATCCTATGCAGTCAATTCAGCTGCACAGGTAGAGGAAGAGAAAATTCGCAGCGTAGTGCATTATATGTTCCATAGAAGAAAATTGTATATTATTCTATTCTGTGATTATATAGGGAGGAAAATAGGTTTATGAGAAAGATATTACCAAAATTGAGTGAAAAAGTAGGAGTAGAGTAGTAAATTGATTTATAGACTGTCATCGCATTACAGGCACTCTTTCCGAGTTTATATGCATTTAGTGTACTTATAGAATTGATGGATAATTATTAGTCGAGTCAAATGCACCCCACAAAGAATGGGCAATCTTTATATAGTTGGACAATCAGTATTCAAGTGATCTCGTTAATATATATCATGCTTTTCTTCCCTACAATGACTCAGAGCAGCATATCCTGAATGTATTCTGTGTAACATCCTTAACATGCACTGGGAAATGCTTCTGATCGATCTACAAAACAATTATTACTCTGCCTCATCACTGTATGCAATTATTGCACAAATTGCTATGATGATGATTGATCGTTATTTTTATCTCAAAGTAAATAAGATATTCCTGTTCGATATAGGGTCATCTGTTGGGGAAGATAGTCTTCCACTGTTTGTATTCTTTGTTTATAATTATTTATCTGTTCTTTGTAATTCCATATACAACAAATACTTCTTTTGGAAGTAAATGGTCTGTTGTATGGTTTTTATTCCTACAGATATGTTACATTATTGTTTCTTCGTTGCAGATAAGTCATGGGTATGTATAATAGAGTGTTGTCAACTAGTTATCCCACTTTTGATAACTATATTAACAGCATTATCAACAAGAAGTATTCGTTATTCAACCAACTCCTGTTCTATGTTTGCTTATTGGTTTTGAATTAGAATTA
Source organism: Blastocystis sp. subtype 9 (assembly GCA_000963465.1). Lineage (NCBI taxonomy): Eukaryota > Bigyra > Opalinata > Blastocystidae > Blastocystis > Blastocystis sp. subtype 9. The sequence continues at coordinate 43,436 of JZRO01000547.1, forward strand.
GTGCTATAAGTATATTCCATTTCTCTTTGAGATTCACCAGATTCTTGATTGGGCGATTAGCAATACTTCTCTCAATCTCATGCATTGGCTTAAAGTATACAGTGCACATGCTACTCTGTACATTTCTGAATGCCGAGTATATTTTTACTCTGTCTGAAGATCTAGTCGTTGTTTTACTCTCATAATAAATACGAGCGTGAGCGACGAAAGCGAATGCCGCTGGAGAAGATATCTTTGGGGAGTGTATTGATGCTTCTCTTAATTGTCGGATCACGTTACCACTGATATGTAGTTTGTATTGATTCTCCCACTGATGCTCTTTTCCTCCATCTCTCCTGCATTAACGAGAAATGAAGTTGTAAATGCCAAAGTGAGTGCAGACCTTATCGTAGTCGATTCGAAGGGTATGACATGAAGGTTGATGGAGAAGTGGTATCGATCTATTCAAATAGCAATGATATTTTGCTTAGCTGTAATGACACAGATCACACAATATGGCTAAACATCTTTCGAAGTCAGCGTTCAGTTTGGGTAAATGCATTACCTGTAGCTACTGTGACTTCTCTGCTATCTTCTGCATATTCGAACACACAGCAACGAATTATTATTCGTGATTTAGTTTGTTCGTTTTTCAGTAATTACTTCTAGAACATGTACTCTTGGTCAATATCTTCGCGCTTCTTTGACTACTTGCAATCTCGCATATTAATTACGGATGATGTAGAGATTCGGATGCAGATTGCCATGGATCGTTCTGATGAGAGCACAAGTACATTGACGCTTTCATACAGGCTGGAAGGAGATGATTTTTCGACGCTTTACAATATAATGACTTTTCAAAATGAAACACTAATATTGAAGAATTTGTAGAATGAATGGCGAGTTTATAATATAGCATTCCTCGTGTTGTGAGGTTGGGAAGCACATCCGTTTATGTCGTTGATGAGGAGGTTGACAAATACCGAGATGTTGCAGTATATCGTGCGAATTGCTTATCACCATAGATACAGTTGGTTCACGACAACGAAGAGATGTTGTCAAACAGTCTTACCTGGAGATGTTACTGTAGAGGAAAAAACAACACAAGCTACATCGACAATTCGGATTTCTACGATTTTGATGGGATGGACGATTGGACAGATTCCATATTAGAATTCTGGACAATATCGGATTTCGGTCTCTCGCGTAGATTCGAATTGCTGTTGCCACTCTAGAGATCATTTACCAGAGTCTGAGTTCCCTGGGAAGTGTTGGAATTGTCGGATTGTACGCTACGATCATGGTTTCGCTCGGGGCAATCGTGAGGAACGTGATCCCGACTGCGTGGAATATTGTGTATATTACGCTGTCCAATCCTCTCCCCCTGTTGCAGCTTATTGATGTCATGGAAGTGTGTCGTCTCACAAATTATCCGTAAGTTTGCAGGCGGGGTAACATGGTAGAAATCACTCAAAAGATGAGTTTCGAATATGGTACATTGTAATGAAGATATTCCGCTCTCCTGCGCTGCTTTGTCGCTTTACGAAGAAACCGCCAACCCAAGGTGTAATACTAGATGATGACGATTATCCTTTAATTTGATTCAATAGAGTACCTGTTTGTTATCACATTTTTGGAGGAGAAGTTTGGATTTGTATTCCCTAACTTTTTACTTTATTCTAAAGTAAGCAATGCTGTCGTACGGAAGAGTTGCAGTAAGAGCTGTACGAAAACAAGCTCTGATGAGTTCCAGTACCTCTCTGTTTGTTCGGTGTGTAATGGGGTCTTCCTGTTACTTATAGCGGAATTGGGAACTACTCTCCAGAGAGAATTGCACAGGCTAGAAAGGAAATCAAAAGATTTCAACGGCTTGATCAATATGGTATGCTTGTTTAAGTACGATTGATGTCAAGCTATCACGCTGGATCACCTAGAGGAATTCGGAAGAAACTGTGATGAAAAGAAATTCCTTCTTTCTGCGCAATTCTGTTTCCGTGAGCTTCCTATTCGTTTTTACACTTTATATGATTGATAATAGGTTTGGCATATCGCATTTTTGACTTGGAAAATATGCCCTTTGGGATGTCCGATATACAAACGACAAAGACCATCCGAGATTGGTATCTTTATTCGTTTATCGACATGATCGATTTCGGAAGGCCAAAGTAGTATATTAGGAGTACTGTTCTCTAGAACCTATCAAGAAGCTGTGGAATTCACAAAAGTGTTGCGCAATATCTACGACCGTCATAGTGGAGTAGAGTAAGGTGTGTTTTGCGACATAGACCATGGAGATGATGGCTCGTTCAGTATTTGCTCTGCGTCAGCAGATGGAGGAGAAGGGAGAGCGAGAGAATGCTCTGACCCCAATTAAGCCGGTTCTGGACTCGTTCTACACGAGCAGAATAGGCATTCGAATCTTGCTGGAGCAGCACTTGTCACTCGAAGAGCAGATGAAAGACCCGATTCCAGGCTACACCGGCATCATCAACCGATACACGAACCCGTATGACGTCACGCAGCTGGCGATGTATCCCAGGAAGAGGCGTGTGAGGCGTAGAGAACAGGCGGAGTTCGTGTGCAATCGACAGTACGGTCAAACCGTTCCTGTCCAGGTGTACTCCCAGAAAAACCACTCGTTTTCGTATATCCCAAGCATTCTTCGTCATATATTGTTTGAGCTATTAAAGAACAGCATGAGGGCGACTGTGGAGGTGCACGAGAACGACGACGAGCTCCCTCCCATCAAGGTAATCATCAGCGACGGAGACAACAACACCGATGTGATCATGAAGATCAGCGACGAGGGTGGCGGCATCCAGCGAAAGAATATCAATCGGATCTGGGACTATTTCTACACGACGAGCAAGGTTCAAGCGTTTGACAAGGACGGAACGGACTTTGGAGTGTGTGCGGATGAGGAGAATCACCTCTAGGTTGACTCGCCGATGTGTGGCTTGGGTTATGGATTGCCGCTTTCACGGTTGTATGCTCAGTATTTTGGAGGCTCTTTAGAGATTGTTTCGATTGAGGGGTATGGCACGGATGCTTATCTGTATCTGAAACGTGTTGGGGATCATCAGGAACCTTTGCAGCAGTTAATTAAGAATCCAACTTTGTAAGCTGCTCTATTTGTTGAACACTCAATATATCGATTTTGTGGATATTCGTATTTGATATTATATGCACATTTATTGTGAAAAGTAGAGTGTTATGAGTAGACTTTTATATAAAGTATAGTGAAAACTATTGGGTATCTATAGCTCAATGGAAGAGCAGTCCATTCTTAGTTTCAATCTAGAAATATTGGAAGACGTAGGTTCGATTCCTACAGGGTATCCTTTTGCAACAAACAA
>JZRO01000552.1:0-13498 GCA_000963465.1 Blastocystis sp. subtype 9
TTAGGGGACTGGTGTTGAATTTGCGGATGTGAATGTTGCCATCTGGAAGCTCTATTCATGGGATCCAAGCCAAGTATTAAAGTGTCCATTGTATTGTGCTGTGTTTGTTGAAAACAGGAGGAAGATACTGGAAAACAACAAGAATACTTGAAGATATCTTCAAAATTGAGGAGCGTTGCTATGCTGTTTCTTCTGCGATTTCCTCCTTCTCCACTTCGACCGTGGGTTGTTTCTCCAGTTCGGATTGGATCGCCTCCAGTTCTCCCTCGATCTTGGGCTCTGCCGCGAGTTCATGAGCAGGCTCGATCGGCTCCGTAACTTCCTCCGGCTTCATAGACTCAGCAGGGTCCTCTGTCTGGACCTTTGCGGGAGGCTGAGGCAGTTCGCGATGCGCAGGCAAGGAGGGGAGCGGCTTACTCACTTTGGGAGGAAGTGCGGGCAGTGGCTTCATCGGCTTCGCCGGTTTGGTGGGAGGACTGGGCTTGGCCATCTGCTCTGCATGGGTCCTCTGAGGCACAGGAGGCAGCGGTCTCTTCGGCGTTGGAGGGAGTGGCTTGGCAGGTTTCGCAGGCTTCACGGGCTTGGCAGGCTTGGTGGGCTTCTTGTGCACGTCCCATGCGTAGGTGGGCAGCTTTTCAGGAAAGAGTGTGTGCACCGTCGCAGGATGCGGAGCGGCCGCCTCTTCAGACTCCTCAAGATGAGGCTTGGGCACAGAGGGAAGAGGAGGCGGAGGAGCGGAAATGGTGGGCGGGAGAGCATCTCCAAAAACATTTCTGGACAGTTCTTCCCTGTTCGATGGCGTCACAGTCAAACTCAGATGCACCTGGCCCACGATCGAAAAGCTCTCTCCACCGGACACGTCGCTGATGCTAAACCAAGAATCTTCCGGGACAGACAACGTCAGGGAGTCAAAAGCAACCGAGGTTTCACCAACAAGAGTAGGAGCACCCTGATCCCAAGCAAATCTAGTGAGAAGTCGCCGACAGCACTTACATTTGAATCCGAATATTCGCTTGCGAGAAAACAAGGCAAAATGACTCGTTCCACACTACAGGTTACGTGGGACACACACAACTACAAGCAGTACCCTCTGAAATTCTAACTTGCTCAGTTTCAATCCCAGTGTCCCCAACAGACACTTTGCAGGACAATACAGTCAAATTAGAGGGTTCAGGAAGAGAAAAATCCCGAGCTTCAATAATACGAACAAGATAATCATAAAGTGTAGTAACTATAAAGATCACAGTCCTATCACGTCCCTACCTTCAGCAGATTCCATATTTGCAATAGGAAGAACAACGATACAGTTAGATCAAAAGAATGCAAAAAGGATAAAACCGTTTGCACCAAAATCCCCCCGATTTTGCGTATTCAAATAAACAACTCCTAAAAGACAACACCTTATTCAATGAGTTTTGTGGGTTTTTTAAGGTCAGCGACCATCTGCAACTGCTTGATGCAGGTCCGCAAAAACTCAGTTAACTGGTCTTCTTCGAACATGTATGGAACATAGATGTGATAGTGCCTGTCGGATCCCGGTTCCTTGATTCCCTGGAAGTCTCCCTTATGGAGATGGACAACCACGTACTGCCACAGAGGCGATTCCAGCTGATACTCCGTAGGCGTCATTAACATTGTGTTCTACAACAGAATCTGCTTGAACCTCTACGATTAGTCTCTGCATTCCATACTGTGTCTCATTCTCCGACAATCCGTCGGGCACGATCTCCAACAAACATTTTCAACAATCCTACTTGCTTCCGACCGACCATCTGCTCCAGACGCTCCTTATATCTGGCCGCCAGGTAGACGTTTCGCTCCCTCTCGCTGCTCGTCATGCTTCCCACCGGATGTTTGCTCGATCTGTTCAGCAGCCCCATCGGATCCCTACTCCAGCACCACCTCCTTCTGCAGCTGCTGCAACGTCTTCCTGTCCACCTGCTGATGAACTCTGATGAACCACAAACGGTGAGAAGAGACTCGATCCGACCATCCCACAGACGATACACCTCCGCTTTCGACATCCGCTCCTTCTCCCGATTGCCGATCACCTGGAGATGAGGGACAAAAGAGATCGCGACTCCACACTTATGGAACAGATTCACCAGATTCTGACTCACAAATTCCATCCAACGCTTTCGGAAAATAGGACCCACGATCGTACCGCTAGTTCGTGATAGAGTCGTTGCTGTATACGATAACAAATATGGCGGGATGAAGATATCATACTCCACTTTCCTAGCTTTCTTTACATCATTCGGAAACTCTTTCGACCTAGCCACAAATTTGAGTTTGTACAGATTCTGCTCCAGTGGTGTGAAGGAGTTAGCGAGAAAAGAGCTGAAAGGATATATGGAACAATCGGACTTCCTGAAACAGCATTGCAGAGTGGTTTAATATCCTCCAGGAACTGATTCAACACCTAGGACACAAAAACAACAACAGCTCTACTTGAAGCGAGTTTTTGTTAGTTTCTCTAACACTTTCAGGGAAAGAAGATAGAACATCTGGATGAACCAGTAAGTAGAGTTGTTTGAGATCTTTCTGCAGTTCATCTCCCAGAAATGCATTCGATATGGTTCTGATCACTGAGTACCCCAGGTTATATGTTCGATGAAGAGAATGACTCCAGAAAGCAAACATTTTTCTTTCCACCACACGAGAATGGATCTTGTTGATACGTTCTTGTGTCTCACAAATAATCTAAAAGATCTGTAAGCGCAATCTCCCTGTATTTGACTCGATAGAAACTCGTTCGAGTTTGTTTTTGGAATCGATGAACCATTCGTTTATATGGACCAGCACATAGGGATTTCAAATCGAGTTCATGTAGAATTGTAAGTTACAGAGATAACAATCCATTCTAGCTTAAAGCAGGCAAGATCGCGATGTTCGGTTCTAGATAACAAAGTACATCTCATTTTGGGGATCGACTCTAGTTCTTACTCCATTCCTTTGTATTTTGCTGCCTAAATCCTCGTGACTATACTGTGTACAACTGCAGAAAGGATCAGATAGGTCAAGACGTTGATTTGCTGAAACTTGAATTAGAGCGGATTTCGCTTTTACAAAGTATCAATCACTCTCCATCTCGGATCTAGAACAGTACCCCAAAGTGCCGGAGCTGTGGGATCACAGAAGATGGGTGTTGCGGTGTCTGATTCGGCAGCAACAACGTAGTCACAGCTGCGTGTCTTGACTGTAGTGACTCCAGAGATCTTGCACAGCGAAATATCCCACTGTTACTCGATGTGTGACCTGTATCCGCGCAACTACTACTCCTGGACAACACTCCAGGTTCTTCTCCCTCAGTACACAGTGTCGGATGTAGCTCTCTTCTGTAAATGTAATGCAGATGTTGCAGGAAGTCAAGAGGAACCGAGATTTTTTCTGCACGCATATTACAGACTACTCTGCGCTGTACAGAAGACAAGTAGGACGAATCGGAAGAATGAAGAATAGGTTTTGTTTAAGGAGCTGATGAAGAGCGAAGAGATAAAGCCGATGATTCAGTCTGACATCGAAATCGTAACACAGCAAATGACTCTGTACTTTTGATATGCATCTGCTATGAAGGTATGGAGAGAATGATTCGATCCGTATCCATTTGGAGTGTTTAAACCAACTTCTGATTCAAACTGCTCCCTAGGGAACTTTTTTACTGCTTTTCACCTCTTTGTTAAACAATCGATGAATCGTGTTCTAGCCATTTATGATTGAGAGAATCGCTGAGAAGAGAGAGATCTGTGGGGATAAATAGGAATATAGTGGAGTCCCAATACTTCGATTTACCAAGGGGTTCTCCCATTTGTCCTTTCAGAAATCGGTATTACTCTCCATCATTCCGGAAATCATGAGCACTGAAAAGAGGGAATTGACTCCTATCACTCGCGACTACACGATTCGTCTTTCGAAGATTAGCCACAAGGTGTAAGTTGAAATGCTTGGTGATGATGTGTTTTGCCATTTCATTTTGCTCTGTGGAATGCATATTTAACGCTGTGTAGAAACTACAAGAAGAGAGCTCCTCGTTGTATGGCAATGATCCGCAAGTTCGCTCAGAAGGCTATGTGCACTGAGGATGTCAGAATTGATCCTACCGTGAACAAGTATGTGTGGAGCAAGGGTATTCATGCTGTGCCTGCTCGTATCCGTGTGCGTATGCACCGCGTGGCTGAGGATGCTGAGGACACCGAGAAGCACGTAGTTTGCACACTCTGGAGATAACAAATAGTTTTATACTCTTGTCGAAGTGGTTGATGTTCCTCATTTCCATGGACTCCAGACGACCGTTGTAAACGAATAAGTGTCTTTATGACAGTTTTTGGAGAGCGACCTTTATTCCTTGGTTTGTTCAACAAACAGTTTACTTTGTAAAGGAGGCTATGGTTGGGTTCTCGAGTTTGACATAGTCCTCACATCTCATTTTGATTGAATTCGTACGTAGACCCTAGCATTCACAGATCTCCACAAACCCTACTGCATTAAAACATATAATATCACCCTGCTCCTGGAGAGAGACATCCATAAACGTGGGAATGCCCTTTTCTCCGAGAATACTACCGAATGGTGGAACAGCTCCCGAAATGCAGCCTGTCAGCAGGGGCACCTGGTCTGCTGGAACAAGCTCGACTTTCCCCACAACAGATTTGACGAGCTTCCAGTTGATCTGGCGAGCTGCACTCATAACTAGAAGCCATGTTCCCTTTTTGTTATTTACCAGCATAGCTTTCGCTCCAGACTCAAGGGGAGTCTTTCGTACAGCTGCAGACTACAAAGGTACGTAAAAGCTGATCCGTTACTTCAGCCGATGTCTTGCAAGGAGGGTGAATAATCTCTTCATATTCCACATTGTTGCTCTTAAGAAGCGAGATCAGCTTCTCGTAGGTCTCTCTCTTCTCCACAAGGCTACGTCTCACTCATTCGTTCTATACCCAACGCGTCGTCCTCACTCATCAGTGACAGAAAGATTGTTTTCAAACAAACACGCAATCGACAGTAGATGTAACAGAGAGAAATAAAGAACACCCAACACAAGACTTAGTCGAAACGATCTGTTCGATTGTGAATCGAATAGTATTGCACTCTACGTTTCAATCAGTGCAAGAAGAAGCACATAAGAGGAGCAACGACAAATACAAGAAGAATAGTCAGTCCCAAAGTATATCCAATATTGCTTATCGAGAGAGCGTCCGCCATTACAAGAGAATCAAATCCACGCCAGCAAAAATAAAACTAAGAGCAAAAAGGGCCTACACGGGAATCGAACCCGTGACCTCTCGCACCCTAAGCGAGAATCATACCACTAGACCAGCAGGCCACTAGCAATTTTCAACAATTTTCCCCTATATTCGATATATCCCACTCTCTGCCCAAACCATTCCACTATAGAATGTCTGATAGTCCGATTCTCTTTGAAGAGATCTTTGAAGTGAAGAGCGTCAATCCTGATGGAAAAGCGTTTGAAAAAGGTATTTGATTGAGTTTTCGGTGAGGACGCAGTTACACGCTTTGCAGCGACATCTGTCACTTTCGGAATGGATCTACTGATCGATATCAATACAGATGTGTATCCTCTTAAAGGAACGGACAAATTCTCTCTTGCTCTTGCTTCAACGCTCTACAAGGACAATCGACCTGACCCGGGCGTATACAAGGACTACTTAAGAGAGGTTGATTTTGTTTCGTGGCCGTGATTCCTCTAGAAGACTCTCCTGGATGATTACGAGTATTGCATGTATGGGAAGGTCTTCAAATACCAGTATAAAGACGATGGGAAAGTGTAGCAGTTGCGGAAATGGCTCATGCTCTAGTTTGATCTATGTTTCGTATGGAGGCTTGCTGATGAGTCTCGAGGGAGAGCTGAAGCACATCGAAAAGGTGAAGTATGGTGATCGAGTGTACTGCCTAATTCGCATCATTAATTGATTTATGTCCTATGGCTTGTTTCCTCAAACACGTCACTTTGTCCAATGCTCTAAACCACACTTATTCCTCAGGCACTTCAATCTCGCCGTTGTCGATCGCGGCAATGATATCCGAAGGATGCTGGCCATTTACAGTGCAGCCCACAGAACTAGAGGTCATACCCACTGCCCACGTCTACTAGCAAGTTCCGAGCACCTCCTTCACGGTTCCAGCGAGCTTGTTCGCGTAGGAACGCTCACGCAGAATCTTCGCCACCTTAATGACCTGATCGAGAGTGATGTTTCCATTGTGCTTAACTACAGCTGAAGCCAACGAAGCAGAGCTACTATTCTTCTCCTTCTTTCTGTCTCTTGGGGGCTCATTCAGCTCACGGATAATCAGAGAAGAAGCGCTGGGCACAACCTCCACCTAGTCATGAAATCATCAGCGTGCGGCCACAGTAGCCTGGCGGTTGACAACAGTGAGCTTGACAGTAATCTTCAGACCCTTCCAGTCCATTGTAGCTTTCTGGATATCATCACCGACCTTCTTAGGGGCCTAGGGGATCAGCCAACCAAAAAATAATCAATACCATACCAAGAGGACCAACTTTAGGAGCCAGGGCAGCGGGAGAAGCACTTTCTCCACCAACAGCACGGAGATAAACTATGGATCCGTTAGAAATCGAAAAATTTGCAATGGGTCCAATCAGCAACAACAACTACTGCCATCAATTACCTACTAATAGTAGCGGTACCAGCAGGAGCAGGAGGAGCCATTCTAGTTTTAGTTAATTGTTTTGGACAATTCTGTCTTTAAAATCGGAGGAACAAATCAAAAAACGGCTTGATAGAGTGTATATAGAAAGTGAATAGAGAGTTTGTGATTCCTATCCCCTCACTACTTTGATTTACAAAAATCTGTAAATACATGAATGCTAAGGGAAATTTACTCTTATCAGTTTGAATAGATGTTTTAATCTTGTTTTTCTTTTTCAGGAGTATGATTTTTCACAAAGCAATAACATCTTCTACTCAAACAAACAGAACGAAATCTCTTATGTTCAAGCAGTAGTTGTATATCTTGTCCTATTTAAACTCACAGAGAATATCTCTGTAAAGAGATTGAAAACATCCAGAGTGCCGTTTTGGGAACAATCGATTATTCTCATTTCCTATTGTTTGATCTTACGTATTGTTTTTGTAACGCGAATATATTTGTAATTCTAGATGCAACCATCGTATAAAATCCCACGTATGGCAGATATTATCGGTTCTGATGATTAGTAATAAATACCTCATCATGGGATAGGAATTCAATTGAGGATCTTATTGTATCATTTACCATGCTTGAAGAGTCTGCAAACCAGATCTTCCAACGAATTAAGAATCAAATGGACAACACGATGTCGCACATCTCAAGCGTTCAGGAGGTAGCAGTATACACTGTGTTTAACAGAAGAGAATCCAAAAGGCGACGGTTGCTGTAAAGGAACTGGAAAAGGAAAACGTGCTGACAGTCTTTTATTCGTCCTCTTTGTTTCCAGTGACCACGACGACAAATGAGCATCTGGAGCCTTTGGACCTTGAAACCATATCTGAAGATAAGGTGCGGGATCTCGCTAAAAGAGAGAGTACCATTGCTTCCGATGTAGTTGGCTTCTCTTCCTTGTAACGTGCAGGGTCTTCACAGCCACGCCCAAGGAGATTGCGACGATATCAGCAGCATGTATGCATTCCAATCGCTGTACACGACTTCCGCGCCCTCTACGCTGCGTGTGAGTGTCTCTGTTGGGAGTGACGGTCAGAAAGACAACGCAAGGAGTGTATTCAGTAATATGCAGTCGTCGTACAACGCGAAAAACGTGGTCGAGAGGATCAGCAATCAGCTCATCCAGAGCGAAGGTCTCTACGACCCCAAGAATTTTGCGTTTCATGTGACAGAGGAAGCGAGAGAAGTGAAGCGATCTTCCTGTGGCATCAGCGATTCGGAAGAGGAAGAAGCGATCGAGGGAGTGCGACACACTCGTGTTTCGCTGATGATGGACGACTTAGCAGCGCAGCCTTCAATCCACATGTCGCTGCTGCACAAGTCTCCAGTGCGGCAGACTTCAAAGCCGGCGACTACGCCTTCTGTGAAGCCAGCGACTTCTGCAGGATCAGTTGTAGCTCCATCTGCAGGATCAATTGCAACTCCATCTGCAGGATCAGTTGCAGCTCCATCTGCAGTCTCAGCGACTTCATCTACAAAGCCTTCTGTGACAAAGCCCACTGTCCCTCCACCTCTCCCTCCATCGGCTGTTCCATCCACTCTTCCCAAGACGCAGCCAACTCGTGCAGCGCTTCTGGACGAGATCCGAATGAGCGGAGTGAATACAGAGAGGTGAAGTCATCTCTAGGGTCGTGTACGCAGAGCCGATACTCCTGAAACAAACCCACCGGTGGCGACTGACACAAGCAGGACGATTCCTCAGCAGCCAACCTCTGCGACTGAGTCCAGTCAACCAAAATCTCTTGCTCCTCACCCGAATGCACAACTTCTAGCAGAGATTCGAGCTAGTGGAGTGAGTCTGGTGTTGTCAAATCATGTTTAGGGTCGCATAAGAAGGAACGAAGACTCTCAGGCGACTTATAACAGAACTACAGCAGTGCCTATTGATTCAAGAAAGCCTGAGCCTGATCGTCAAGCAGATGCTGTTCCGAAGCAGATACAGTCATCTCCACATCCCAATTCACAGCTGCTAGCAGAGATCCGAGCGAGTGGAGTATGTGTGGCACTTTCTCTCCACTCTAGGGTCGTGTGAAATCTGTCGCGCCTCAGCCAGGTTCTCGTCCTCCTATGAGCAGCAGTCTACTTGATGAGATTCGAAATGTGCGTGTAAGGAGTGGTGAGCAAGCTTTACTGTAGAAAGAGTTGATTTTAACGAAAGTCGATAGAGATTCTGCAAAGGGTAGATTGAACGTAGTGTGCATCATCGGTAGAGGAGGTCAACACACCCAGGTCGACAGGAAATGCAGATGAAGGAAGACAGCCAGCAGAGCAAGAAGTCGATATGCTTCAGCGTAGGAAGCTGCTATTCATCGAATCGAGTTCTTCGTCTGACTCTTCAGACTGGGATATGAGCGACTGCTTTCTTTGATAACAAACACGTTGATATGGTACACTAATTTAGACTCTTGCTGCGACTTAAAGTTGAACGAATTCTTTTGGATCGCTTCTTCCTGACATCCTTTTCTGTCGATGCGTTCTCGCTTTGCTGACGAGACAGCGACAGTCCCACAGGAGAGATCTCTTGCTTCGAACGGAGATACTGTTCCATTAAGGTAACGAGCTGCCCTTGCACTGCGTCCATCTGCTTCGTAAGCAGCGATATCGTCTTCCGTAACTCTCTTTCTCTCTCCTCTCGACAGATCTTCTGCAATCGTCGATAAAGCAAGAAGATACTCACTCCCAAACCCATGAAAAACACCCATGATTTAAGAATGTGAACACTTCGTTGCAAGGCAAACAACTGGGAGTTGATGAGCCGAACATCCCCCTGAAGCAACAGCAACTCATCGTCTCGTGACCTCGACTGTGTGGCCAACTGCTGAATCTATACATCACGCCACTGCATCGATCCCACTTCCTTATCCAAGGCAGTAACTCGCGCCTTCATTTTTGTCAGTTTCAATTTCGTGCGGTTGTGAAGCACAGCAATCGAGTACGTGAGTTCTGTTTGCTCTTGCTGGCAGTGAGAGTCTACTTATCATCCCGCTCAACAAAGTAAACATAGATCATACAACGGTTTGAACTCTGGAGACACGGAAAGTGGGATGGAAGAAGGCTCTATTCTCAATGTGGTTGATCACTCCTACTTGAATCCATTACCTCCAGACGATCCGATTCATGGCTCACTTTGTCTTTCTTCACGGATTCAAGAGACACATCCTCTGCTTCGGTAATAATCTCTTTCACTACACATCAGGAACCACAGACAGGACAACACTCCGATGCATGATTCTCCTGAACCACAAACCCAGTGTTCTATGCATGAGTCCATCGCTATACCCAAACAAGCATAGCATCCATCGTGTTCAATCCGTAAACTCGGAATTCACTCATTGTGCAAATTGTTTCGTCACGATACCAGCTCAGCCACTCCACTCGAATATACTTGCTCCAAACAGACGCTGTTACATTGAACACTTGGAGCTCACTGCTGTCCATTGCTTCAAAATACCCCAGAAAAGACCAGGTTGACGTGGGATACACAGCGCTGCCGTACAGGGCAAACTCGTGGACAGAAGATGAGAATCGCTCATAGTTCGCTGTCGCGATCGTGTCGATCATCACCTACTTTGTTAAGAGCAAACAAAAAACGAACCATTTCAGTCATTCCAAACACAAACCACTTCTCCTTCTTGCACTCGTTTAGACAGTACTTGTACTTGTTCGACGTTAGGACTGCCTCTGCGCCACTCATTCCCTTCGACTTGCTAATTGACGTTGCCCCTAGTTACTCACAGCAAGAGAAAATTACCCGTTTTCGCAGAGGCAAAATTGATCCGTGAAATGACTGGTTTGACATTTCCCTGGATCGGACGAATCGGCGACAGACACTCAAAAGGATTATCCATTGGGTCAATTTCCACAAATCCTGCATTTGACTGTTCGATCAACGGTGAGAGAAAAGGACCCGATATCTTTTCTGCCGCCATCGGTTGAACGGGAACCGAGTCTTCTTGAGCTGTTTCATTCAGAGGCAGTGCCAAGCAGTAAAATGATTCATCTTCCCAGTACTCCTCATCTCCTTCCTGGGGTTGCAAAAATAAATGAGAAAGCGGATCTGCGATTGAAGCAGTGCTGTTCATCGCAAAGACTAATTCATTAACGACTTGACGAGGTGATGATGAAACAGTATTCAACTCGTCATCCATAATAGAATTGTCATATTTTTCAAAAAAAGTATTGTCCGGACAAGTCGCAACGTTATAAAAATCCCACAGTACTACATCTAAGAGTCTTTGCCAAGAAGGTACGAGGATTCATACACTGTTTCTGTTGAATAACAGTATCAATACATGAATCGAAATCAAACGTGAAACAGGTGGCAAGATAAGCGAAAAACGGAAAAATAAAGTACATACGTTGGACGAGAATATAGGCACGAATCTACACCCTTTTTCTGATTATTGAGAAACATTGGAAATAACCGTTTCCTTCGATTCACTACATTCGAACATTATCAGTGATGGAGTTTGAGAGTTATCTAAGTAAATTGCCTGAGTATGATTTTGCCATTACGTACGGCTCCGGAGTATTTCGTCAAGTGGGGTATTCGGAGAAGGAGCATAAGAATGCAATGCTTGATGTGATCATTGGAGTTCACGACCCAGTCTCATGGCACAGAACGAATATGATGCTCAATCCACACCATTACGCTTTTTTCCGTCATTTTGGACCAAAATGCATAGCAAAAATTGAGGTTTGCTTGTTAGTGGGTCTGTGACCATTAGGACTGTGGATTAGGACATGTTTACTACAACAAAACTGTACGTCTCTCAGTATGGGCCAAATATATAGATCATGGGGCCTAAAGGCCAGGAAAGACCAGTGAAGTACGGCATTATTGGCTTAGATGCGTTGAAGCGTGATCTCCTTCACTGGGACTCTCTCTATGTTTCCGGAAGACTCCAAAAGCCTGTACTGCCTCTGCTCGTCTTTTACCGTAGGTGCGAGTGCTCCGTGCAACGGAGTCTATCCTTGGTGCAATGAACCAGAATCTGCGCAGCGCAGTCCTCACAGTGCTTCCTCTCCTCCCTCCCAAGTTCACGGACCGTCAGCTCTTCCTTGTCGGCACAGAGGGTTTGTTTGATGTAGGCGATCACTGGACTGAGCTACAATGGCGACATCCGCACGTACTTCGCTGAGAATCCCCACAAGGTGCAGAACATCGTGGAGGGGAACTACGATCACTTTAAGCAGCTGTACCGTCCCGTCTTGCAGGAGTGTCCATTCATCCACCCCGTCGAGGGCTGCGAGGGTGTGTATCAGCAGGATGTTTCCATTCGCACGCTGGCCACCATCGCATCGGAACTGCCAGCGTCGCTCCACGGATCGCTTCGGAAACAGTTGCAGTTTCCCTCGCACTGCATTGACTTCGAGGGTGTGTTGCCGAGCGAACTGATGGATGTCTACTACCGACGATTGACGGCTCTTTTTGACGTGTCGATGACCAATATGAATGTGGTTGCAGCGAAGGAGGTCATCGCTCGAGGGATTAACATGGGTGTGCGAAGTCTTGTCTTCAAGAGCAGCCTGGATCAAGCAGTGAGGGGCGTCGCTTCCTTTGGGATGCTGAATAGCATTTCCTATGCTTCGAAGAAGATTGTGAAGTTTTTCAAATAACGTGATTTTAGGGTTTGGCTGTTTGTTGCGACCCAGTCGTTCAGTGTTCTCACAAACACGATATAGTACAATTAGATGCTGACCACGGTCTCCCCCAACTTCTCCTGCAGCTGCTTGTTTCGCTCGAGGAGAAAGTTGATCATTTCCGCTTGCTGACGGTTCTGTTCCAAAATGCTGGCAAAGCGATTGCTATGCTTGACTCGTTCCAAATACCAAACTTGTATAAGTCCTCTTCGTTCTTCGACTGGTGCACTTTTTTGATGTGACGCGACAGGTCCCATTTCCTCTTGTATCTTCTCTCGCACAATGGACAGTGGAACTCCGCCTCCTGAGAATGAGAGAGCATGTGTTTGGTTAGGTTAGACTGACTCAGAAACCTGATAACGAGTGACTGGAACTACCCTACTTCATCTTGCAGTCGCTGAAACTACACACATACTCCTTTTTCCCAGAATGTGTTTTCTTGTGATAGTCTAGAGCCGAACGAGACTTAAAGCGCCGAGAACAGCCATCGTAGGGACATTCGTAAGGAAATTCATTCGTGTGCTGCAACTCGTGTCTTTTGCAGTTGCTACATAGAAAATAGCGCCAAAACATACGATGCAGTACTGAACGATTTACCACAATTGAAAGAACACACATATGGTTTGATCCCGCTATGTTGCTTCATATGGCGATTTAGAGTCGATTTCTGGGAAAACGATTTTCCACATAGAGTACATATCAGGTCATTCTTAACAGTTTCCGGTCCTTCCTTCCATTCTTGCGGTTTTACAGCATCCACCCGTTTCAACTCTGTATCTTGCAATAGCATAACCTACATTCTCAGGCGAAAGACTGATGTTCATACATGATCAGATGGTGTCAGCACGACACCAATTTCCGCTTGCATAAGAGGTTAAGTATACAAAAAGAAACAAAGTGTGCAGGTATAACAAACACTACAAACTACAATAATAACTTTATTCTTTCTTGCTCTTCTTTTCCTTCTTCTCTTTCTTGTCCTTGTCCTTCTTATCCTTTTTCTCTTTCTTATCCTTCTTGTCCTTCTTATCCTTCTTATCTTCCTTCTCCTCCTTCTTCTCCTTCTTCTCCTCGATCTTTGGCTGCACCTTATACCAGTCCACTGGAGTCTTCTCGTTCGGCTTTCCATTCTACCCTTCACTCCTCCCACTGCCTACTACCTTGTCCAGCAGTCCGC
>JZRO01000555.1:0-21976 GCA_000963465.1 Blastocystis sp. subtype 9
ATCCAAACTAGGGAGTTTCATTTTGGAAGGGAATCCATTTCTTGGCAACAACAAGTCATTCAGGGAGAGAATTCGATGTCGTTGAATAACGAATTTCGTGTAGTTCCTGGAGGTCGAGTCTTGTGGCATTTGTTCATTCTAGATCGTCTTGGGTCGTGCGAAGAATTTGAATGTGGAGATGGAGTATTTGCTGATAAAGGAATTATATATTCGCTGATTGTGGGAATCCGAAAACAAAAGGAAGGAGCTTGTCTATTCCCTATTCGTTTTTCTTATCTGTAGCAAAGTTGCCCATCATATATGTTGAACCCTTAAAACAGCTCATAGTTCCGAATGTTGGAGATATCGTTCTTGCTCGAGTGATTTCTGTGACTGCAAGGTATGCCTGCTGGAAGGAATTAAGTGTAGGATGGCCTCTCTTCGGATTCTGTGCGTAAACGGAGTGACAGTGACCTCTTCCTTCAAGGGAACAATCAAGAAGGAGCACGTACGTGCTTTTGAGGTCGATAAAGTCGTGATGTATAAATCGTTCCGTATTGGAGACATCGTGAGAGCTCGCGTAATCTCTCGAGGCGACAGACGTTCGTACTATCTGTCGACTGACCGCAACGAGTTGGGTGTCATCCTAGCCACCAGCACAGCGGGAAATCCGCTCATTCCTGTGAGCTGGGAACTAATGCAATGTCCCGAAACCGAAGAAGTGGAATTCCGAAAAGTGGCTAAAATCCTAACTGATGACGAAGTGAGTGTATTGAAAAACAAACAACTGGTCAACGAAATAGTGAGTTAGTTTTTTAGTTGTTGTTTGTTAGCTAAGCTTTTTAGGCATCGAGAAGCTGGAAAACACATGAATATTTCCCTCCGTAGTCCCCGCAATAAATACAAAACACGAGTTCAGATCGTCCTTAATATCGTTTTTCTTCTTGTATGCCTCGATCACCTCATTGGTGTTGTCGATCACCTCTGGCCGATAGCTGTGAATCACGCTGTCAGGGATGATCGACGCACATGACAGAGATTCATTCTCCAAACAACATCGAAAGCACTCATACGAATCATAGTGGATGATCTCCTCCTCCTCCAGAGGTTTTCCAGTCAGATCACACGCTGTCCTCCACATGAATCTACATCTCAGCGCTCCGACGACTCTTACATGCGATCATCGTCAGAGCCGCAGACGATGTATTTCTTGTCGCTACTACATGTCAGCACACTCCTCCAGCCGTACCTCAGCGTAGCTCGAAACTGTCTGCTCCGGTTTGCATGTCCCTTGTACTTGCTGATCAGCCCAAAGGTGTCCATCGACATCAAGCGGATCCGACTATCGTTCGTCGTCACCACCATGCACTGACTTCCGTTCCGCTTTAAGAACGAGATCCCAGTGACCTTTCGGCCCTTCTTATCCTTCCCGCGCCTGTTGCGACACTCCGTTTGCGTGAAGTAGCGAAGTCCGTCGGAGTAGTAGAAGATCACCTGTCCGTCGTAGAGTCCTGCGGCGCAAAGACGGCCTCCGGGACAGAATGTGACAGTGGTGATGATCGACGGTGCCTGCACCCACTTCAGCACACAGCCCTGGGGAATGGACCAGATGCGCAGCTTCCTGTCCATGCAGCCCGAGATGAAGTAGCACTCCTCCTCTGGGTAGAAATCCACCGACGTCACCATGTCCCTTCGACTCAGCAACACCACAAAGCCTCACTTGTGCTTGAACACACATAGACAGCCGGGGTCGTTGAGGTGCCACAGACGCACTGAGCAGTCCAGAGAGGCAGAGATGAGAAAGCCGCTCTTCGACCATGCCAGATCCACGATGTGGGACTAGAGAGAAGAAGAGACTCAGAGATACAGTATGGCCCACATATTCGTGAACAGGATCGTCTTCGAAGACGCGCATGTCCATCTTCTCTTTCCACTCCTTGCGTGTTACGCTCCGTACCTTCCACACGTAAATGACACCATCTTCTCCTGCTGTCGCAAGATACTTGCCATCAGGACTGAACTCCATCGTCCAGATCGTTTTTCTGAACAACAGTGCAGACTAAAATCCAGCTACTTATGTCTCCGTAGTTCCTGGCACACACGTAGCTCATTGAGTTCCTGGAACGTCTTTTTATATACATTTACTCTGATAGTTCCTTCTTCATCCTCGCTGTACTATGCTTAAATGCGAAGCAACAACATTCACAGTATCCTTTAAATTGTCATAATCTCTATGAATTACCTTGGGAATCCACGTACTACATCACGCTGTCATCCGAATATTCGTCATATTCGTCGTTCCCTATACATCAGGTTTCTGGAGGATCTTCTACCCGATCCTGCTGATATCTATAATTCATACGACTGTTCCCAGTTCCTACCTCTTCGTGGGTTTCCATCCCTTCACAAACGAGATGATTGAAACAAACAAGTAAATCCACAATAACAGTAGCTTATCATATGAACTCCTTACGAACTTTCCTTTTCCTCTTTTGCAGCTCGCGCCTCCAGATACTTCTTTGGAACTCCTTTTCCAAGTTTAATCTCTTTCACCTTCGGGTCAGACAGCTGATTCATGAACTTCATAAATCGTTTCTGATACTTCTCTACAACTTACCACTCCTCTCTGCTCTCACTTGGATACTGCACTGACACTCCTCTTCTGTCCATGAACACTGTCTTAATCGCTAATTCTCCGAATTTTCGCGAATTAAAGCTACTTATCATCTCTTCCATCCGCCTACTGAATCAGAATATCGATCACTCCCATGTAGTAAATTACCTTCTTGTCATCACTGAGCAGACCTCCCCAATTCTTCTGCCAGAAAGGAACATACCTTCCATAGATAGGCTCAGGCTCAGGAGGAAGATCTCCCTCCACATAATGAAGTCCCAACAACAGTGAATAGTCGATGATTCCACAGTTGGCAAGGAACTGCGAATCCTTTTCCAACTGATTATTAAAGAGCGCAGTATCAGCAGCAGTCATGCGGATGTGCTCGTTCAAATCCACGATATCCAGATCCTTCAAAGCACGTGTGATATCAACTCGTTTCTCATCAGGAGTACTACATATCAGGTCGTTGTCATCCCTACAATCGCCCCACCCAAGATCCCTTTAAGTCGTATCTTCGTTGGATCTTGAAAGGCGTGTCGAAGAGATTTCCCATCACCACAAAGTAGATTCGCTTGCCACCAAGCTTGTTGTGCTTCCCAAAACGGATTTGATGCGCTCCCAAAAAGCGGACTAGCATTGTATCAGGATTCGTCACAATATGAGAGTAATACTGCTCCAAAATTTGGCGGAAAAAACGATGCTCTGTATGGGAAATGGTTTTCACCATGTATTTTCCATCTGCAGAATAGTAGAAAAATGAACCTGATTTTCCCTCTGAGTATAATTCGGATAATGTTGTTAGAGATCCTAACAAGATGTTTCCTACTTCAGATGCGATCTGCAACCTTACGCAAAATCTGCTGGGGGCCAATCGACGACATGTACTCTTCCGCGGGAATTCCCCATACTTCACGGAGCTTTCTGAACACCATGGGAGCATAGTCGACGAAACGGCAGGACTTCGATAAAGAAGGAATGAGAAGCCTACACTACCTCCAGAAGTAACAGTAGAGAGCTTGTGAGGGACAATGGTCATCTTTTCTTTCATGGTGTAGTCATTCGAACACAGGGGACGATCTGGCTCCATCATCACTCGACCGATTGCATAACGAATACCCATCATGATATTCAGCACCATGTTCCAGCTCTCATGCGTAAAATGCACCGCAAGTCCCTTGTTGTCATTCACCTTCTGCGGCTGATGCATGTTCTACTTCGCATCTCTATCTCAATTCAACCTGCAGCGTTTCTTCGCCCGCTTCCATCATACCCTCCTCTTCTTCGTCGGAGTCACTTGAGTCCAGAATCGCTTCTGCAGAGTGGTGCTTCAAAGCATCTTCCACCGTAGAAATGAGAGAAGGAGGCAGCACCTGAGCCACCTGCTCTTTCAACTGGTCTGAGGAGCGAGATGGCTGAGCATTTGCCTGCGCACGTGACTGTGTAACAGACAACTGGCGAGTGGCATCAATGAGTTGGTTGGTCATCAACTCATTCTGCTCCATGAGAGAGGTTCGAATTGTTTTAGGCAATGCATGTGTCTGCTCAAACTCGCGACTGCGACCCAAGGCCTCATGTTCCAACTAGGGTAAAGATCCCTTCCAAAGGAAACAGTAGTCATAAACTTGCGAATAACCGTTAAAGTATCGAACTGCTTGCAAACAGCACGATTCAGATAATCCGATAGTTCGTTTAAATCCTGTGGCGAAATCGGCTCAGAACCGCGGGATCGAAGAGTATTCATCGATTGAAGCATCTCGGAAAGAGTCGTCAGAACATCAGCAGACTGCTTGCTGATGATCTACAACACAAGAGAAGCGAAGTTCCCACGGTGAGATGACGATGAACATAGAAAGGAAGGTGAGTGGTAAGATCCTTCTTTCCATTCAACCCTCTGTCTGAACCGATGTGACTCATCCACTTGGTAACGCCTACAACAGATCAGAACAGAATTGGTACTGTTGGAGTTCCGGAAACAGCGCTTGAACTCTTCTAAAGTGACCTTGCCATTATTGTCACTATCCATCTCATGGAAGAGTTTCTGGACATGATAAGGGAGATTGTACTTACCTCGATGGTGTCTGGATTCACTTCGACACTTCCAGAACCGTTTCCTATAATGCTACGTGTCACTTGTGACTAGGAAATACTCATCAACATCGTTGAGGATGCGCTGAGTTGATTCCATGACTAGCTTGAACTCTTTGATAGTAATATAACCAACTCCACCAATATCCATCATACCAAACGAAAAGGTCTAGACATCATCTCCTCACATAAAGCAAACAAGCTTCTCATCCTGCGTTCCTCGCGTGAGAATACGCAGTCCATCGATATATTCTTCGAAAGAAATCTGATTATTCCGCTTCTTGTTAAAGACGTTGAAAAGAAGGTCAATGAATGCATTATCACTTAACACACCCAAAAGGCCAAGAGATTCTCGAAATTCGGATCTACAGATAAGACTCTACACAACCGAAAAAATTACGGATTAAGAAAATCTTTTCCCTTTGTGAATGATCGAAAGTGTTTCAAATACACCATTAGATCTTTCTCAGAAAAGCCAGATGTATGCTATGATAGTAGAACATTAAGAAAAGAAACAGAAAGTTTTTTCAGATCGATTGGCTCAGACATAACCGTAAATCAAAATGATACACCTAGGAAATGTAGATTTAGATAATCTCAATATTGAAAATACTGGCAATTTTTCGCATGACTCGTAGAGATCGTGACTAAAAGTGCAATTCCGTAAAAGGGCGAAATTTCATTATACTCAAGAATTGTTCTCCTCTTAATTTGGAAGGACATTCCATATCTCGTTTATTTAGTTAGTGTTGAAACTGGTAATGAGTGATAGTGACTCGGAGAATCTGCCTATTAGTCAGTAGGACATTTTGAGAGATTGAAATATAGAGCATTCGAGGAAAGTGATGAAGAACCATTTGATAATCAAATGGAGGAGGAAGAACTGGACAGCAGTCAAAATGACTCTTTAGAAAATGTTTGAATTATTGTATTGGCTCACTCTTAGTTTAGTGATTCAAGTGATGATACTCCTATAGTGAAGTAAGCTCGATTTGTAGTTATTCCCTTCTAGGAAGAAGCAGAGTGTGAAATCAAAGAGACAAACTACAAAAAAGAAAGCACCGCAGAGGAAAGATTCGAGCGAAGATGAAATGGATGATTTCATTGATGATGATGAAGAAGACGGTGAAGCAGATTACGAGTAGCACCGTACCATTTTCTTAACTGTAGTGAAGATGAAAAGCCTTCAAAGCGATCCAGGAAGTCAAACATGTCAAAGGCAAAAAAAGCGGTACAGAGGAAAAGTCAACCCACGTCTAAGACAAAGCAGGTGGCACCTAAAACGAAGAAAGAGAGTTCGTCGAGAGCACAGCCTAACTCCAAACCGAGGCAAACTGTCTCCAAATCCAACGTAAAGGTGAAGAAGGAGACTGATTCCGATGACTTTGAAAAAGAGTCACAAAAACCCGATCAAAACTCGAGCAGATCCACATCCTCTCGTAAGCGACCTTCGTCCCAGTCAAATCCTCCATCCAAACGTGTGCGAGTGAAGGTGGAAGCAAAGCCAGAAGATGTCGAAAACAGAGTGAACCACTTGCTAACCAAAGCCAAGCAAGTCCACAAATCAAAAGTCCTGACCCCCATCCAGTTACTCGATCGTGCAGTCGAAGTAGTCTCTTCCCATTCCTTACATTCTAGGCTTACAAATGGTGGGAGCATCGTCGTCAAGACGGTGACAACTATTGGACTACCTTGCAACACAACGGAATGGTGTTCCAACCACTCTATGTTCCCCACGGAGTCCCTCTTTATTACGATGGAAAGCCTGTGAAACTGACTGCAGAGCAGGAGGAGATTGCTACATTGTACGCTCAGGTGGGTGAAGATGCGATTCAGCTGCGAGATCCAGCAACAGCCAAGATTTTCAATTCCAATTTTTTCAGCTATTTTAAGGAAGAGATGGGAGAAGAAAGCGTCGTTCAGCAATTCGAAAAATGTGATTTCAGTGCGATTCGACAGTATCTGGAGGAACGCAAGAAGCAACGCGTGAAAGCTTCTGCAGAAGAAAAGCAACAGCAACAGCTTCGTATGGGATACATTCTGGTTGATGGAAATTGCCAGAAGGCGGGAAATTTCACGGCAGAACCTCCTTCTCTCTTCCGTGGACGAGGTCTTCATCCGAAAGCAGGATCCCTCAAGATGCGCATCATTCCTGAGCAGGTATTGCTAAATGTAGACACAGACATGGCCGTACCATGTTGTCCTATGAACGGTCATAACTATGAGTCGATTACATGCAAAAAGGACTCGTTATGGTTAGCAAAGTGGGAAGATAACTTGGGTCATGGAAAATACCTCGCAGTGAATGCGAGTTGCTATTTGAAGGGTCAGAATGACATGGAAAAATACGAAACAGCTCGAAGATTAAAGGGATGCATTGACATGATTCGATCAGAGGTCCTGCATGACCTGAAGAGCAAAAGCTTGAGGGAAAGGTAATTGCTGATTCACACTGTTTCTGTAGGCAACTTGCTACCGCGATTTGGATCATCGATGTTCTTGCTCTTCGTGTGGGTAACGAAAAATCTGAGGTTTATCAGCATAATGAAATGAATGATAGGATGAGGCGGATACAGTAGGATGTTGTTCTCTGCGAGTGGAGCATCTTTCCTTTGATGAGGGTTATTCCCTCACTTTTGACTTCTTGGCCAAGGACTCCATGCCCTATCACCAGACCATTCAAGTCAGATTCTGCCGTGACAGTGATGTATAGTTGGACAAATACCAGGGGGGTAAGCAAGTGTGGAAGAACCTACGTCAGTTCTGCCAGTCGAAATCTCCCAAAGAAGACGTATTCGACCTCCTCACCACAAACTCACTGAACGCAAAGCTAACAAGTTTCATGCCTGGTCTCACGGCCAAGGTGTTCCGAACATACAATGCGTCCGTGACTCTCGAGAAGCAGTTAAAAGCTACGTATCCCGCGGGAACTTCGGTGGAGGAAATGGTGACGCAGTACAATGATGCCAATCGTGAAGTTGCCATCCTTTGCAATCATCAGCGAACACTCCCCAAGAACTGGGATGAGTCCAATGCAAAAAAGAGGGGGAAATTGGAGCTGCTGCAGAGGCAAATGGAGGAGTTACGAAGCATGCTACAGACCGTGAAAAAGGGAGGAAAAGTGGAATTGCTTCCCGAGGAGTTTCACAATGCAGTGGCAAAACCGGCGATTGTGGAGGGAATGAAAGAGGAGGAGGTGAAGGCACTGAAGGAGGAGTACAATCAGAAAGTGGCAGAAAGAGCCAAGTTTTTACACATGTTTAAAACACAGCCAAGTGAGTCCCAAGTGGAGAAAAGACTCGAATCGTATGAAAAACGAGTCGCTGACAGTGAGTTGAAACTGCGCGACATGGTTGGAGAATCGATGCTGCCTGATGTTTAGGAGTCAAATAAACTCGTTGCCTTAGGAACTAGTAAGATTAATTACATGGATCCACGTATTACGGTGGCTTGGTGCAAGAGAGTAGGGTTAGCGAAATGCGTATTAAGTAGAACGAAGTTCCAATCGAACGAATTTTTACTAAAACACTACGAAGTAAGCACAACTGGGCAATGTGTGTGCCAGAGTCTTTTCGTTTCTAGATTCGATTGTTTGTTTATATTCAATTGTGATAGTGATGATATACTGGGTTATTCTCTGAAATATGGAGAATCGAGAATTCTCAAGGTCCAAAACAAGTAGAATTGTGTAGGGCTTTTGAGAGCAAGAAAAAAATCATACACAGCAAGTTTACCTTCCAGCATTGTATTCTCTGAGTTCATAAAGAACATTTTGCAAATAGAAAAAGAAATGAGAGAACATTGAAAAGCATAGAAAACACTCCGTAGACTGTCCATCATCCACCCTGAGCCAACTTCCTATCTCCGACTACTAACAATAGTGTACGCGATGAGCAAAGTGGACATAAGTAAGAGTAGGGCTAAAACACAATTGTGTCAGCCAACTCAAATGCGAGTATGTCAACCGTATAGTGGTATATTGATATCAGCCAATGAAAAGAGGGTCAATGGCAGTATTCTGCTCGATTCGTGGAATTACACATTTTTCAGAATTTGATAGATGATAATATGAAACCTGTCAAAAAATATTTATGGAACACGTTGCAATAGAATCCATTCCCTTTGTTGAAGGTGTCCAGCTCCGTCTTTCTTTCCATATTCGTATAACTCTTAAGAGAGTTGATGGATCATTTTTACAATCGACTATTACGGAGTGGGACATCAACGAGTTTCTCCGGAAGGAGTTTGCTGAACCAATCTACAATATGAGTCTGACTACAAGGTTTTTCCCCGAATCGCTCTGTAAAGTGTAGAGATATGGTAATTATTGATTTTTACACTTTTCAGAGTAATGTCCATGACATTGCCAAAGAGTTAGATGGAAGGCATTCTGGGATTAATGGCGTCAATGTTGTTATGAGCGCTGAGGTTGTGAACCCGCTTCCTGATTCTGCAGAGTGGGAATTGTTTTTTGGTGGATCAGTAAGTGAACGATTTAATCAGCTGGAAGTTGGTTTCCGTCCTGATACCATCATTTTATCGAATTTACCTAGCAAATGGTTTCAAACGGATCGCCCCATTTCGGAGCTATTTTCTCCTTTCTTCTCCCGCTATGGCGATGTTGCGTTGGAATGTTCTGTTTTGTTCAGTTGTAGAGAAATCGTCACATTGAGTAACCCGGACTCTTTATTTCTAACGATTGGTGTTCGTTTTAATACATACGACAGTTTTTCATTTTGTATGAAAGATATACGAAATCGTTTTTTGTCACGGAGTGACACTGACAATTTATTCTTTTTAGTAGTTGATTTTGATCGAAACCATATTCTGAGTGAGCAGGCAAAAAAGGAAAAGGAGTAGTGAATTAGAACTAGATGCATCATAGAGAGAAGCAGGAGCAAGAAAGGAAGCAGAAAGAAGAAGAGAAATTGAAGGAAGAGCAGCAAAAGCAGCGTAGCATAGAGCTGAGACGATCTGTACTATTTTTGGAATTCCATAATGTGTAGCTGCTGATATCGTTGCAGCATCTAAAGGAATTCATGGAGGCAAACTCAGATTTGCCCCAAGGGTTCATGCGTAGATTAAATGTTCAGTTTAAGCAGTTTGTTATCACGCTGCGCCACACGGAGGATATGTGTCTGGACGGTTTTGTAGAGATGTACAGCAACCTTGATAGTCATATTCGGACTTCTATACAAAAATGTCGGGCAGCGAAGGAGAGAGAAGAGTTAACTCAAATCGCTTGTTTGATTCAGGAAATGGACAGAAAGCTGAAACGATATGATATAAGGACTGAAATAGGTAGAGCAATTTGGCGGGAAATGATGGATAGTGAGAAAAGTTGATTGGATGCAGCGAGATTTTAAAAGCAGTAGGAACTGCATTGAGCGAATCACTAAGATGACACGAAGCGATGTTGTGAAGGTTCGAAAAGAAGTGTTCCGTGTACTAACGAGGCAAAACGAAGTGATTGACGAGGTTTCTGTGAAGAGAAAAGGTAAGAAATAGATGTGTTCTGGCCAGGCTCTCATGGAGCAAATGGAAAACTTGTTGCGAGAAACAAACCTGGAAATTCAGTCAAGTAGAACTCCTTTCTATATGTTGGCAAAGCAAGCCATTCATGATATTGGACAGGAGTTCTTGGCTATCAACGACCACTGTACGAATCTGTCTTCCATGAAATGTTTGAATGGTATTGTTTCATCAGAAATAGTATTCCAAACTGAGTTTGAAAAGAAGATTGGGAAGGTGAAAGAGTATGTAGAGATCGACGACCAAGTGAAGCAGATGGACGAGAAGCACGATTCTATCCAGGAAAAAGCAACGATGAAAGTCCGTAGAGTTTGTTGAACGAGTGTGAAAATAGGAACGATTCATCAGTATCGCTCTTTGTTAGTTCTTAACGAGGAGGATGGAGTGTATGAATTTCTCACAGGAGCTCTAAGAGATGAGTATGAAGTTCTTCGCGAGCAAATGGAGGAATACACGAAGTCAAATGACTTCGAGTCGATGAAAGAGAAGTTTTTGATCTCGAAGAATCTCGTGTTAAAAGAAGAGCCTTTTTCGCTCTATGTTGACCTGGTGGTGTATTTTGAAAACCTGAAGAATCGATTCAGTTGTGTCCATTCCAAAGTGCATGAGCTCCGGGAAAAGGTATCCCAGTTCTTAGAGGAGGAGAAGCAGTATTCCTCGCTGCTACCTCCTTATGACATTTACGACGAAATTCCTGGAATCGGGGAATTGGAGATGAAGGAATTGAGCTCATTAGAAGAAGCTGTAGTGTATGGAAAGGAACTGATCCTCACACAGTGGAAGGAAGAAGGGTTCATACAGAGAATGGGAGTCTATTTCCCTAATGTGAAGAACATGTGCAATGCTGTGGAGTCATTGATTGACTCGAAAATCTCTGCTAGTCAGCGCACACTTCGTAGTTTGTTATGTGCATAACGAGACGTAGGAGGACTGAAGCGTCGAATGGAGGGGTTGGAGTTAGTGAAACGAGATGCGACGGAGCTTGTGGTGAAGCTGCAGAATCGAAAGCGATGCATCGAAGAGGAGGTGAACACGCTGATGAACCGAAAGAGGTTGGTGTATTTGCTTCCAGTGAGAGATAGATTGGAGACGAAGAAGGATTGCACCGTCGAAAGCTCTGTTTCGCTTCTTGATAGGGCCGATGAGTGGAACATCCCATCAATGGGAGATTTGTTGCAACGTTGTAATCTAGATTCAGAACCAGACTTTTCCTATCTCCGTAGCATTATGGAAAACCAGTCTGTTGCTGATAATCTCTTTAATTAAGTTGTTTGTTGAACATTATTATTCACTATGCTAGCTAGGCGGCTTTTCTCTCTCTCCAAACCAGTTGCTGCACGGTCGTTTGCAACATCGCTGAAAGATATCTCCATTAAGGGTTTTTTTGCAGCAAGCAACTATGCGATTGTTGGCGCTAGTACGAAGCCAGGGACATTCGGCCACATCATTTGTGAGAATTATCAGCGTACTTTCAAGGGAGAAACATTCTACGTGAATCCAAAGGGTTTCCTTGTATTCGCTTCTTTACACATAGGAGGAGAACTATTTGGTAAACCTATTTACAAGTCTCCTCTTGACATTCCCACAAGGATTGAGGCAGCTGTGATTGTTGTCTCTGTCAAATATGCTCTACAATCTGCAGAGGAGTGTATGAAGAAAGGAGCAAAGTATGTCATCGTGATTCCGGGAGGATTTAAAGAAACAAAGACAGAAGAGGGGCGAAAGAAGCAAGTCTCATTTTCTCTTATTTCCCATGTAGGAGCAACTTGTCAGTTTGGCACATCAATATGGTTGTCGTGTGCTCGGTCCCAACTGTATGGGAGTGTATGATCCGAACCAGATCGACACTCTCTTTGTAGGAAACGAAAAGTTGCTGTTGTTCCGCAACATAATATGTAGTTTGTCGAAACCGGGTTTTGGTCCGGTGGGTATTTTTTCTCAAAGTGGAGCGATTGCCTCTGCTATTCTGAACGAATTGGCAGGCCGAAACAATGATGGATGGATTTCGAAGTTCATTTCCTTCGGCAATGCTTGCGATGTCAACGAAATCGACATCTTGAAGTACTTTTCCGAAGAGCCTTCTGTCAAGCAGGCCTGGGCTTATCTCGAGGGATTTCGTGATGGCCCGGCATTCATGAAGATTGCCAAGGATCTCTCTCGCAAGAAACCGATGCTCGTCCTTAAGTCAAACCGCAGTGCTTCTGGTGCCAAAGCCTCTGCTTCGCACTCCGCTTCTCTAGCTGCAAATGATGCAGTGTGTGACCAGCTACTCAAAAATGTGGGATTTTGTGGGATGTACCTATCATAGTCTGGAGTGATTCGCTGCGATGTGTGGAGAGATTTGTTCAATATTGGCCGACTGATTCGCTACCAGCCTCTTCCCAAAGGTCGTCACGTGGCAAGTATGTGGTGTCTTTTCCCTCCATTGTAGTTGTAACGGATGCTGGAGGCATGGGAGTTTTAATTGCCGATGCAGTGGATCTGTTTCATATGGAACTTGGCACGTTCGATCCTAGTACGGTGTCCCAATTTCGATCTCTTTTCCCTCCATACTATCAGTGTGCTAATCCAATGGATCTCACGGGCTCCGCGAAAACTGACGACATGCTGAAAGCGGGGCATTTGGCGCTGGATGACCCTAATATCGATGCTGTGATCATGGGATTACAACCCATTGCCCCTGGCTTCGATGATCCTCTCACTATGGCGAAACTCCTCACTTCTCACTTTGGTCCTGGAAAAACGAAAAAGCCATTTTTGATCGTTGAGTTCGGTGGAACCCAATCAGCGGATCGAATGCTTCGAACTACGTTGAAGGAAAATGGAATGGCTGTGTATGGAAGTGCAGAAGAAGCGTTGCGTGGATTGGACAAACTGATGAATTATGTCGAGTTTCTGGAAATCCAGAACCAGGAGAAAAAAGATGTAATGAGTAATAATAAGTGAACATCAGACATTCCCTACTGTTGACACTTCCGCGATTCATTCAATAATCCAAGGAATCCAGAAAAAGGGCCGAAAAGTCTTAACAGAAATTGAAGGATATGAGGTGTTAAGTCACTGCGGAATTAAAACTCCGTCCTATCAACTCGTCACTAGTGGAAAAGAAGCAGGTGATTTTGCTACGAAGCTCCTTGGTCAGGGAACACAACGTCTTGTCGCCAAAGTGGTTTCTCCGGATGTAGGAATCCCAGAACGGGTCGAATCGTAGATCATCCATAAAACTGATGTTGGAGGCGTTTCATTGAATTTAGGAGATGTGGAGTCAGTATCACGGGCAGTGGAATTGATGCATGAGAAGTTCAGCCATCAGTCAATTGATTATCATGGCATCATGGTGAGCGAGATGGTACCCAAGGGACTGGAAATGATGATCGGAGCGAATCGAGACCCCACATTTGGACCCATTACTGTATCTGGCCTAGGAGGCGTGATGGTGGAAGTCCTGAAAGATGTGGTGTTCAACATGTGTCCCGTAAGTCAAGAAGATGCCCTCTTGTCACTGAAGAACATGAAGAATGAAAAACTTGTGCAAGGGTAAATGAAAAGAAGGGAAATGAATCATAGGTTTAGAGGACAGCCTGCACTCAACAAGCCGCTGTTTGCTCGCTACATCTCTGCAATATCGCGTGTGATGGAGCAGTGTCCGGAAGTCGCAGAGGTTGATATCAATCCATTGATTCAGTCGCATGATGGCTCACTCACTGCTGTGGATTCTGTGTTCAAATTGAAATAGTATGTTTTCTGTCAAACACGTAAATAGACAAAATAATAACTAGAATGGTTCACTGTACAGACTTCAGACGAGGCAAAACTTGCTTTGAGGATCGACTGTTTGAACGCAAGCAAGTCTGCAAGCTGGACTTCGATAGTAGTATCAACAGAAAAAGAAGAGTTATCTATCAGAGCGAACTGAAGACTCTGGTGAATAGTCTGCTGTCCTTCGGTAGAGAACTGTAGGAACAGAAGTGGACAGATCAACTGGACGATCAAACAGTGATTCTTACTTTGCAATTTGAACTTTGTAAATGATCTGAATGTTATAGCAAACTCGCATCTACTTTTGTCGATAGCAATCCAGCAACTGTGTTATCAGTCGCTTGGTAGTCGAGTAAAAGGGTTTCTTGTCGATACTGATCCTATCTTTTAATAGTTCCACTACGAAATTCGGTTCCTTTTTGTCCACAAACATTCCCAACCGATTTCCGCAGTTTTCGCAAAACACTGCTTTTGATTCTTCACGGATGTTTCGCACATTTTCCGGATGAAGCAGTAACGAATAGGGTCGCACAAAAATCGTTCCCAAAGACCTTACGAGTCCCGTAGTGTTCTACATTAAAAAACAAGAGTACACGAACAAGACGTGGATTGAGGTGAATGTTGCCTCCATGGTCACAATATATTTGTTCGCAGAGGTCACTCCACAGTGAAGATGGAGATCGTTTGACCTGTCTGGTAGTCTCGTCTGTCAGTGTGTTGAGACAGCGAGAGCAGCTCAGGTGTGTGACGGATTTGGAAAGCGTGGAGCACTCCATATACTCATTAGCCACATCAAACGAAGATACAAGAGAATGGTCGATGAGATCACGACAATTCTGGATGACTTCATCGAATCGTTTCACGTTCAAATCGACAACAAAATAGTCGTTCTATCATCAACAGTGTTCAGAACACCCACCTCAATGTAGCAGGCTCCATCGCTGACGTCTATCAATGCTGCCACGCTGATGTCCTGCGAGTAAAACGCAGACCCATCGCACAGTCGAATGCACAGATGCGACATGGGTTTGAGGGGATTTGTTTCGTCCGTATCTTGCAATGAAAACGAAATCGATGAAATGTGTAATTGTGTTTCGTTCTGAATCACGATGTGAAGACGATTCGTCGAGCGGAGAAAGTACACGGTAAACGAGAATTGGACTGCCTGTGTCGGCAAATCCGAAGGAGAATGCAGGGGAAAAAGGGATTTCCAATAAGAAGGAGAGCGCTTGTGAAGGCAAAGAATCAACTCACCCTCTGCTACTCATAAGATAAAAGCAAAGCACAAACAAAATGTCCAAGATGACTCTGAGACTTTGATCGTGTCAAAGAGCTCAAACTAGAAAGAAGAAACAGACAATGTCAAACCGATGTGGAAAAGTGATTATCTGGAGCAGTGACAGAAATCGATTCTGGTGTCATTTCTACCTGTACAGAATTCTTTCCACAATCAGTAGGTATTGGAACATAGACAGTTACAACTGTCTCCTACAAGTTGATAATAAAGTAGAATATATACACTCTGCTCAAAATGAATCGACTGAAGAAAAGAATCGTTCGTTCGCTAGAGAGTAGAAGAGAAAGCAAATTCAAACAGCAATCGCACTGCTGTAATCTTTTAGCAATTTTCCACACACTGTTTTATGCATTGGCCAATCTCGAAGTTGACACTCTCTTGAACAATAATAAACACGCTTGCATTTCGAGCACTGTAAAGTGCTGTCTTTTCCACAGCACTGGCATCGAAATACCATCGAAGGAATATTTTTAACAAAGAAAACATTTTACACAAGACTCCAAAGAATAGAAAACAGCGAGAATATTCCAATCAGAATGAGAACAGATCCAAGATTATTGAGGACCCAAACAACAGATGAAATCTTCAATGTTTTCCTATAACTCTTTAAAACGTTTACAAGAATAAAGAACCAAGTTGACATCCCTACAGAAGCACCCATACCCCAGAACAGGGCATATCGCTTCTTGTAATCAATCAGATGATAGGGATTTACTAACAGTAAGAGAACAACGACATGATTACATGCAGTAATCAAGGCGATGTGATTTGCCACGAGTGCCACATTGACGATGGAAAAACTGAACCCTTTCATTATTGAGCTTTTCACACTCTGCAGATGAGAAAACGACTCTGTTTCTACTATTCCAGCTGTGGAATCGTTTGTAGCTTCAAACGTACTGGTGTTCATTTGGGTAAAATTGCGTCCAACATTCATAATGATTGCAGCCGCTAACACTCTAGCTGTAAATTCTGCAAGACAAGCAAACTTCAAAACTGGCATGACATAATCTAAGATTTTACTGTCACCGACAAGCTTAAAGAAAATAATATATGCCAGAATGGCATAAACTCCTTCCGCTAGGGAGGCTCCGATTGCCATGTTGAGAGCATATTCATATCTTCCAGAGAACGATTCCTTTACATCACAAAGAGAGAAAGCAAATACGCGGAGGACGAGGGAACTAATAGGTCCCATGACAGGAATCGACATAACGAACGAAAACACAAATTCGATTAGGAAATGCGTAAAATATGGCTATTACTAACTCAAAACAAATTAAAAAACGATCATTTAGATAGGATATTGAACTGTCTTTTCCAAATTATAAGTTTACTTGATTATTGTTTTTTATTATGAGTTGGTATTATAAAAACTCAGCTGTATTGAATTGTCTGTGTAATAATTGTGTAGCAAAAGACCGAGAAAAGTTTGTTTCCTCCTGTTTTCAGTTTATCCTTTTTCTCACCAATTAGTTCCCTATCCAGTCAAGTAGTCAGGAACAAAAGCCTACTCTTGTATTGTTACACTTCTTTTCTAAATTGCTAGACTTCCCGCAATAACCGTATTACTGACACTTTCTTTTCGATCCTATTTTAGAAAATAAATCATATATAAATGAATCTTCGACGTTGCACAAATATGGATTCTCATCTCCTCCTCGCCGTCCTGGTTCGGGTCCGACTGTTAGTAAATTGTGAGTAGTGGATCAACTGATTCTCTGTAGTCCCCCTCTGTCTGATGCAGGTACTCCGATCGCTGCTACGGAGCCGTCTCCTTCAGTGATTCCTCCAGCAAATAGTCCCGAGCCCTCTGGGAACGCGCCGTCAGAGTCTAGCCAGCCAGTGCTGCGCAATATGAATGACTGGGTCAGTCAGCAGCAGATGCAGAATCGAACGAACTGGTCGAAAATAGCGGCGGAGGAAGAGCAGCGGTCTCTGGCGAATCGTCGCAGTGTGCTCCTCTCTTCCTCGCAGTGCTTTCCTTCGCTTGAGCCGCCCTCACTTCGCAGATCATCGTCATATACATTGCAGCCCAGCAACTCCTATCGGGACTCATCTCACTTTCAGTTTCAGGCTCCAGCATTGTCAGATTCGTCTTCAGCCGTGTTGGAGAATCGGACAAGCGAGATGGGGAATCGATCGAGTGGTATAACAAATCGATCAAGTGGTATAACAAATCAGTCAAGTGATACAACAAATCAGTCAAGTAGTGCAACAAATCAGTCAAATAACTCTGCATCAGAACCCTCCAATTCGATAGAAAACACAGAAGAAGACTCCAAGAAGGAGGAAGAAGAGGAAGAAGAGTTAAACGATCTGATTAACGACATTCATTCATCAGTATCTGGAGAGTCCCTAACAGAAAGTGAAGAGGTGAGATCCGTCTGGGATGCAAAAATCAAACAATTCAGAGAGCTACAAAAACGTAAAAGCAAACTGTTACGCGATCTTGGAAAGATGGGAGAAGAAACAGTGGTATGCTTTAACACACGTAGTGAGTGATAGGAACAAATGTCGAAAGACTACGAAGAGATCAAGGAGTTCCAGAACTTCATCACTCGCTACTTTCAGATTATGGGAGAATATAGAGAGTCGAACGACAAACGACGCCAGGAACGTGAGAAGGAGAGAGAGATCACCCGGGCGAAGCGTGCGATGGAACTGATCCAGCGGAAAGAAGAGCGTGAACGCAAGCGATTAGAGAGGAGGCGTGAAAATGAGAGAAAGCGCGAGGAAGAAAAAAAGAGGAGTTAGATTCGTTTGTTTGATACATCATCTTCACTTCGATCCAACAAACACACATGCAACTATCTCAATGATCTAAATTACTGAATGCCTTTCTTCTTGCTATCAAACTCTGAATGCAGTTGTACCACACAGACTTGTAATTGTCGGGAGAAGAGAACTTGAACAGTTTTTTGCTCGGCTACAGTTTAACCCACCTTCACGCACTCAACCGAATTGATCGCTATAGTGAATCCTGTAGGAGTAATTTCGGTTTTTGCCAGCTGAGAAGGTTCGATAGTCGTTTTAATTGACTTGATTTGCGAGTCTAGGATCAGGATCCGTTTCGATGACGTCAAAACCAACTATAAGTCAATCGCGTCATCATCCACCACTTCGCGCTTTCGCTGTCCAGAGCCGGACACTTGAACCACAGGACTGGCGAGAAGACACTCCTCTCCCTCCCTCAGCAGTTTAGTGATGGCTACTTGAGAGCCCATTGACACCCCTACCCTCCTGCTCCATCTTCATCTGTTCCCGATAGGACTCATCGATGCTCCCGCGCAGTTCGTTCAGTTCGTTCTCCAGGACGTCGTCATAGATTACAGGGAGTGGGAGATAAGGAGGGACAAAAGGAGGGATCTGGGAAGAGAGCGTCGTGAAATCAATGCCGGCAAAGTACGGATGTTTCTAGAAAAAACAAGGGAACACTCATTACTATAGCATCCTGCGCAGTGATCCGCTTCTTCGGATCGTGGTTCAGCATCTGTCGAATCAGGTCCTGGAGATGAGAAGCGTCTTCGATGCGTACTCGAGCCACTTCGGGGACGTAGTCGGGGAACTCCAGCATGTCGACACAGAAGTGTTTGATGCTGTCGACGACGTTGAGTCTACATGACAGGGGCTCTACACCCCCACTCGTCCTCGCCCTCGAAGATGAAGCAGCCGGTGAAGAGCAGGTACATGATGCACCCGATCGACCACATGTCCACTGCAGCCGACAGCGGGTCGCCCTGGATGACCTAGTGAACACAGAGAGACGGAACGAACCTCGGGCGCCAGGTAGAGAATCGTGCCACACATGGTGTTTCGACGAGTCTGTTCCTGTGTGTTGGAGATGATAGTGCCGAAGTCGGTCAGCATGATGTGGCCCGTCTCCGTGATGAGGATGTTCTCGGGCTTCAAATCGCGGTGAATTAAATGGACGGTGTTGTGGAGATAATCTATCGCGGAGATGATCTACTGAAAACGGGAGAACTGCACATACCTCAGCTAAATAAAAACGGATGAGTGAAGGATCGCAACCTCTTCCAGGTAAACGGAGAGATCTATTTCGAATGCTCAAAACGAGGAGTACTTGAGTACATCCCACATGCTCCCTCCTCTGCATAGGGTTATTACAAAGTAGAGGCTTTGAGAATCCTAGGATGCACAATGCCAAGCAGACCTACTTGGAAGGAGTAGTATAAATGAATTATAAACGGATGATTAACAATTGTCAAGGCATCGCGCTCGGCTTTCACTGCACTGATTTTTCCTTCCTATAAAACGTTATGCGAGAATAGCCAGAGAAGAGAAAACCTTTGCAATGAATGCCTTGTTCAAAATCTTGACTGCATAATAGTCACCGGTATCCTTCATTCTGGCCATCAGAACCTGGAGACTAAAAGATATGAAAAAGGAAAACCTTTGAAAAAGCCCCTTCTCCTATCACATCTCCAAAAGCAAAGGAGTTGACCCCGATTTTCTATAGGTGGCTTCGAATGCAATCTATCTACTTCTTTGATTTGTAGATCCTTCGAACCCCTCATTCTACCTCAATCGTAGGAATAACTATATCAAATTCGGAAATTCGGAATTCCGAATAACTGATCATTTTCAAATTATCATTCAATATCTGGTCTCAAGCACAGAATGGGATCTCGCTGCTCACGTTGCATTACAGCCTGCAAACAGAGGAATGATAGGAGATGCCTACTTATTGGACTTGATGGGGCAGGAAAGACGAGTTATTTCTCGATGTACTCGTGACCTGTAGCCATTTTAAATACTATGTGTAATAAAAAGAATGACAGTATCGAACCCACTACGGGATTCGAGGTGGAAAGGAAGAAAATGAAAAAGCTTTCGTTCGATATATGGGTATCTTCCTAAAGAACGCTTTACCCTAGGATGTCAGTGGAGGTATGCAGTATCGTTCGTTATGGAGACATTATTATTCTGGAACCGATGTAATTTTATGTGCATTCGTTTTTATTCCTCTAGGCGGTTATTTTTGTTATTGATAGCGCCGACCAACCTCGTTTTGGCGAAGTAAAGCAAGAGTTGGAGAAAATGGCGATCAATGACCAGTTAGAAGTAGTTGCTCTTGTGGGGTTCGATCTTAGGAGGCAGTTTGGGTTATCATCGCCAACAAGCAAGATTTGCCGGGACATGCGAGCAATTCTGATTTAGAATCTATATTGCAGTTGAAGGAGTATTTCTTTGTTTCCAGTGACCAGCAGACTATTGCAGGGGAAGCGATATACTGTCATCGAAACGATCGGAACAAAGGCACAGAGTGTGGAGGACGTTTTAAAGTGGCTCGAAAAGGAACTTAAGTGATGTGTTGTGTTTGTCAGAAACAGTCAAATTACACTCTCTGCATACGCACGGTTTCCCTTTGTCTCATAACCTTCTGCGTCTCTACCTTCAAAGAACTTGGTCACCACCCCATTCACGGGTGCCTGAAACGAGCGATGACACCTTTCGCACTTCCAGAAGTACTTCCTTGAGGCGCCAATGGAGACTGTATTTGGAGGCGTGTCGTTCTTCTGATAGTCCCAGTGGCGGAGCAGCTGTCGACATCGTTGCGACAGCGAGATGCTTCCCTTGTCTCTGCACAGAGGACAGCAGGAGTGATCGACTGTTCGATTCCGAACGCTTTCCGACCACAGATGGCCGTTCTTGCACTTCCACCACCCTTCGAAGAGAGACTTTGCAGAACACACATCAGCAGTGACAGCATTCCTTTCTTGGTCCCACTCTTGTGCGATCTCGGGGTAAAGTGTCTGCAGACTGGTCGATTTTGACGGTCGCACGTTCAGACAGTACGGACAACCTACATTCGAGCAGAAACCCGCCAGCCACTTTGTAAGCCATCTGTCCTGCGATTTGGAGACGTTGTGAACGTGTGGTCCTCTCCTATCGAGCATCTCCAGCTCACCTGCTTGGTGGAGCCGTACGATATCTGACTCGGGAGAAGATTTTCATTTTTTGAATAGTCCCACTCGCTGGCGATTTCAGGGAAACGAGAGAGTAAACTGTTGGTAACAGAAATTCTCCTTCCAGAGCAAAAAGGACAAAAGTCTACAGCTCAGAGACAGTGTAATGGGAGACGATGCGATTGGTTATGCAGATATCCTGCTACCACTTCAGAGACTGTCATTTTCCATTCGTGGTCGGGACCGTTGGGACACTTCCACAGCAGCAATGTATCTCCAGAGATAGATCGCTTTCCATATTCTTCTTGAAAAGAGGGATGAAGCAGAGCATACACACCAGGAATGTCTTTGTAGAGTACATATGAAGTTGCTGCACTGTTCCGGTATGAGATAAACCGAGCAATGCGGGTGAGGGAAAACATGTTTTACAAACTAAGTAGAATGTCCTGTTTCTTCCAGCAACTGTTCCTAAAAGAAAGGAACCTCAGGTTGCCCTACTTTGTTTTCGAGGAATGAGAATATTGCGAGTTATCTGTTCTGTGAGTGAGACAATTTGAGGTTTTGGAGTCCAACAATCGGATGTAGATTCAAATTTCTCACCCCTCTGTAGCTCCTCCAGTAGCTTTGTAAAACAAACACACAAGTCTGACAACTTCTCTATGGAGACGCATGCATAGTTGTAGTTGGTGGACTCGTTGCCCACAATCGCGCTAATCATCATGTTGTCCTCCTTGAGAGCTCCATAGGCATTCACACTTCCTCCCAGTTCTGCAAAAA
>JZRO01000556.1:0-16381 GCA_000963465.1 Blastocystis sp. subtype 9
AGAAGAGAGCAACTGAAGAAACTTCTTTCTTTCCATTCGTGTGTTTGTTAACAAATTGGTAGCTACGGGAG
This sequence comes from Blastocystis sp. subtype 9, assembly GCA_000963465.1. Taxonomy (NCBI): domain Eukaryota; class Bigyra; order Opalinata; family Blastocystidae; genus Blastocystis; species Blastocystis sp. subtype 9. The sequence continues at coordinate 72 of JZRO01000556.1, forward strand.
TTTTCCCTCTTCTTGATTGCTCCTTAGAGTGTTCAGAAGACTCATTACTTTATATCTCACGAGTCTACACTCGCGAAGGCTGCGAATATCGTATTCTACCTCATAGGTGGTTATAGGTTCATAAGGATGAGATTCGGCCAAATGAGAATTTACACATTCAGTGAAGAAAGTAGCTTCTTCCTCCACATCTATCATCAAAGCCAAAACGTAATGCTACCAAATGCAAAGCAAAATCGATGCTTTGTTCGCTTGACCACTTTTTCAGAAGACAACAATCGCAGATAAGCCACGCTACTCTCATCCGAATGAAACAACTCCACAAGGTAGAGCTTTCCTGCCACCTACACATCAGCTAACCTGTTAAGACCTACAGTACGAGTTGAAGAAGCTAAATTGGTAAGAGGAACCACACCAGTAGGCAGTTGTAGCATCGGCTTACTCTTCTTTTCCACCAGTCCGTCAATGCTATGATAGTAATAAAGACAGTTCCTGGAGATCATCACGTATCTTCTTTTCCATCCATTCAATTTCCCACATCGCATTCGACAAAGCGAGACAAAGGAGGGTGAATCATAGGGGTAAGGAAATTGAGAAAAGCAAGTGATCGGTAGAATTTGTTTCATAATGTCTAAGAAATGGGCTGCAAATTGAGGAGAGAAATGCGGAAAGTCCATCTCTCCATCAATTCTTCGATAGACCGATGGTGTATAATAAGTAATACTAATTGGTTTTGAGAGATGAATAAATAACGTGTCATCTGTCGCATCAAGTGAATCAACGCTTGTCAAACTTGCCTAAATTTGAAACCAAGTCCAGCAAATACTTCGAATATCAGATGCATGTCTGTAATATCGGCTACATTAAACAATAAAAGACGTTTCTCCGTCATCATTATCATTATGGAAGTTCCTCCTTTTGTTGTTGCATTACTGATAAGTAGAGTTGGTTCATCCTTGCGACCTGATCCACTTACCCACAACAAGAGTCGCCCAATTGCATCTACTTCGTTATAATCATTCACCTGACCATTTTCATTGATTGGTCGAGGTGGGCGAACTCGAGAGAACATCATCATCTACTAACCAATAGTTCACCATACGTACTTTGGAATCCACATTATCACGGAGCTTAAATATTTTCTGAGTTGAGTTTTTCACTCCATTAGTTGACTGACTTAACATGTCGAGTACTCCTACAACCGGCTTCAGTGCAAGACCCACCACACCCTTCACAGGACCCTATGTAACACCAAAAGTAAGGAAGTACAGTAAGAAGTCCCTTAACTCCTTTCGTTCGGTAGTCGTTCACTGGCATAGTAACAACTCCTTTTATTCCAGACCAGACAGATGCTCCCACTGCCTGAGATCCAGACTTCAAGCCTAGATTGAACACAAAGCGATAGCATACTTCGGAAGAAACAGTTTTCGTTCCCTCGATTGATTCGTATTGACCGTTGTAAATTAAACTGGTCATCAGCTATGATCGATGTGAGTCCAGCAGCTACTCCGTTCGTAATCTACAGTAAAGATATTATACTAGATCCACTTTTGAACTGACATGAGCTACACCATCCAGAGTATTACCAATAGCTCTTCCTAAACTCGAAGAGAGAGATTTCTTCTTGGGAAGCACCGTAGGTAACACAAACGATCTCGAGTATACGGGGTCATAGAGTTCACTTGACATGTACAAAGGGAGCGATGATGACTGCTTTGAAACAAGTGAGAACGAAAGGATCTCATTGATAGAGTCCTCCAAATAGTTGAGATTGGGGATATTGCTTTCCTTCTCGCTCTTGAAATACTGTAAGTTCCCAAGCATGTCAACAGAAGAAAGAATGGTCCGACTACGATGAGAAAAGACTAACAAGTATACATCTGCTTGAGTAACTCCCGCACTACATAACTCCGAATTGTCAAGTAGACCTCATAATACCCTCCTTTTACATTTTCTATTTCCATTTCTTTTAGCTGAATCACTGTATTGTCACAACTCACCCAGTGGTCTGCAATCTGATTACCAAGTGCGGCTTCGTTTTCTTCCGACCCGAGAGATGATTTGAGTGTGAAAATCACACTCACTGGCTGCAGGGAAAAGTCACCAATAAAGAAGGATGGCTTTCTAGAGGCATTCAATAGTCCTTGGAGATACTGACGATCATAAATGTTCTTGTCCTTCAGCTGAACCAGCTCAAAACTGGGAGGACAATGAGTAAGTGAGTCATCAGCGCTTGGAGCTTTCTACACATGAAATACTATTCGAAACACTACCAGAAAGTGACCAAACTTGGCATTTAATCTACGAATAAACTGCTCGTCTACCTTGAGAACCATTTTCTCGAACGAAACAAGACCACGATCAATATAGTAACAATTCTGTTGATTAGCATGCCGCTTGCAACAGACATGCATAAAGGGACGTTTGTCACCCTGAAAAGTGTATCCACAAGCGATGCACATGTAACTATGTTCTTTTTCTTGCTGTTCTGCAGTTTGAACGAGCTCTGCTGTCTCCTTATCCTGCTTCGACAGATTATGGAGGATCTGATTGCGAGCATGTCGAGATCCACGTGCAACTGTTGAAAAATCGGAGTGGGAAGGAGATTCGGGAGAAATGGGTGCCGATTCCACTGAGGATGACTTGACGGTCAGCGAAGAAGGACGATGCTCAATGCTCTGCGGTAAAGTGTAAAGTAATGTAGGGAATGTGGCTGAATAGGAACTCACATCGATTTGAATGTTCTTGAGGTTCACCACTGCAGTCTGAATCTCGTCTTGAACTGAAATCGTAGTGCTGCATTCATCAAACCACACATAGCATATCTCTTCAGGTGTGTCATCAATAAGACTCACGCCGACTCCATCAATATATACTTCAACAGTCAGATGGATATTCTGGAAGAGAGCGAAAACCCCTTTCGTATCAACTGCCGGCAAGTCTGCAGGAACAATTGAAAAGACAGGAACAATCCCCTTCTGCGAGGACTGAACAATAACTAGTATGTAAGAAAAGCAATAGCCTTACTGTCCACATCTCGGATTTCCGTTCTTCGAGTCCGAATACCCAAATAATTCGTTGCTGGAAACACAGCTGCAGTCTCTGCTTCAAATCGGATCTTTTTTGCCCACCCCTCTGCAATCATGGCTGAAGCAAAATATAATTCCATCTGTGTTGAGGCTACATCCAAAGTGATGCAGCAATTCTGTGCTATCGGATGGGTTCGAAATGCATAGAGAGGTTCTTGCTGCAGACTCATCGGTGTCGATTCACCTTGCGGGAGTTTGTAGAGCATCCCAATCAAAATCAGATCTTGAACCAACTGAGTAGGTTCCGACTGTGGAAATGAACTATGGATCAATTGCTGCAATGACGTTAGAGTAAATGTTGAAGGAGATGCATTCTTCAGTGCCGCTGCTTGTGCCAGCACATGATTCCGCAAGGATGGAGAATACTGAGAACGAGATGGGTGATATGTAACTCGGATACCGCGTAACGGAAGAGCCAGTGATAACGATGCATGGCCGCGACGAACTCGTTTGGATAGATTTGGCACTGTGTATAAGAACAGGATATGATCACCCAGTCTGGCCGTACGAGCCCTCCACTTTCCTCGAGAACGCACATATACATCAGCTTCCAGCTGGAATTCCTCCTTGACAGGAACACTGGTTGGAATATGGACCTTTTCTGTTTCTCCCATTCGAATATCGGCTGTAACCACTCCACGAGCACCCACAATATCCACACGAACAGAGGAATTGCCTCGAGGTTCTTCTCGAATCCAGCTCAACTGAGAAAAGGCAGGAAGTCGATGGAAAACAGAGCACCCACTCTGACTAATGGCTACTGGAAAAGGACAATAGTTGTGAATGAGAACAGGGGACGAGTGGGGAGCGGAGGTGATCATCAGAACGGAGTAATATTCTGTCGCCAGTGAAGTCACTTCAAAGACTAAGATGTGATGAGTCTTCGAATGCACTGTTTTGATGAGTATCTTTTCCCCTTTATGAAAAGAAAACTCTCCTGAGTAGTTCCAATCCGGACTATCTCTTCTTATTCGCATAGACTGAACAGCAGCATCGTCCTGGAGACAGAGAACTGAAAGAGTTTTCGCTGGAATTCGATACAAAGTGGGTGTTTTCAGAATGAGGTCGAATTCAGACTGATTGTTTATGACATGCTGAGGAGAGGCAACGATGACACTGGTGTGATCAATCTGCTGAATTGAAAGTACTAATGGCAGCGTAACCAGTTTGATAGTGTTTTCCATCACTACTACAAATAATGAAATGGATTAGCACCCACTCTCAGCAGGCAATCGAACTTTCTTTTCGGTTACATCCTCATCAGTAATCAGTTCACCGATTGAAACGCTTCCATCCATATTCGTGTCCTGTGCTGCAATACGAAGCGTATCCAGTTGCAATTCCGAAAATAGCCCTAAATTATGCTCTTCCATGTATTCCACCGTTTGAATTCGAAGAAATGATTGATCCAATCGCTCCAGACTTACTGTCTCGTTAATAACAGCTCCTTGCAAACCGTGCTCGTTATGTCTCAGTAAAAAACGAGGAGATTCAGCGAAAGACGACACAAATTCTCCCATTTGTACTCTTACAACTTGTTCAGGTCGAATATTCAAAAAATAGTAATCGTCAGATGCGATGGACTCATTCGGAAATAATCCATGCATTATAGTTTGGAAGAGAGATTCGAAAGTCATATCCGGCGTTACTTGGAAGCAGACATTCTCTTTCTGATTGGTGGGCAGGCCAATCCAACAAGTGAATTCTTTGTAAAATACTTCTTCTGAATAATAGGGTATCTTTGAAGTTGTCAGCACGTTCATACGTTTTTCCAGTTCTTGTAATGTCGTTTTAAATGATGCAGATGCTTTCCTATTCCAGCTACGGGTGGGAGGTAGGGAAGGAGTGGAAGGTACAGATGTCTGAATGGGAGCAAATGGGACAAACTTTGCATCAGGAGGACAATAGGGAGTCAGTGAGATTGATTTACCCTTTTGAATGTACTACAATGTTACACAGTATCTGTCATTACATATAGAGTAAACGGTGTTTTATTCATGATTTGATAGGGAGCACGGACAGTGATTGACGACTCTCTGTAGATCACTTCCAAGGTGATTAAATCGATTGCCCCTTCTCGCTTTCTTAGCTGAATTCGCTGAACTCCTTCTCGCATAGGAGTGATGACAATAGGTTGCGAGTAATCAAATCCCCATAGGGATACTCGAAATGAATACATTTCCCTCTCATTAGTGCAGGAATGCAGCTGAGCAGTATGCATTGCAGGAACAACACCACAAGCAACGATAAACGATGATTTGTCATGAAGTGTGTAATTCAAAGGAAAGGGGAGATGGTTGCCAAGAGACAAAATCGGTTCGATTTTCAGTGAGAGCAGCTTGGAGCGAATCTCCTGAATGTTTGCTTTCCACGACTTCCCTACTGCTTTGAGGAGTTCGTCGACATTGGTGTGGACACACTATACTTAAAAGATCTGTTGACGACTCACTCGGATATGAGCATTCCAAGAGGTGGCTGTAGAAAAAGTGGAGAACTGTGGAAGAGGAGGAGCCGTAATTGTCCTAGGAGTATCTGACGGAATATCTGAGTTAAGTAGAGGAGCTGAATAAGCGAAAGACTCTGGCTTAACCTGCAAAGTAAAAAAGCCAATGCAGAAATGAAATGGCAAGGGTATTGACGAGAAAGGTTGAACTCTCAACTCTTCCATCTTCTTCGAATCGTTTACCGGATTATCCTCGCGTCGAAGAAGAACAGTCAGAGGGTGTGAAGTTGTGTTTTCGATCGACATAGGGGAGAGGAGAGTGATAGTGAAAGGCGCTATCGTGACCTTCACAACCACAAATTGACGAGATGATTTGGAAGAAAGAGAAAGTAAAAGGGTTTCTACATGGAAATATAGATGAATAGAAACTCTCTCGATCAATCAACACAGATGCATCACTTGAATATACAAATTCTTGACAATCTTCGTTGCTGTCAGATTGTCTCTCTCCAAATGAACGATTGCTGTAATGGAGTTTATCGTCGTGTACATATCGATAACTATCAAGTTGTGTAATCGTTACAGCTGCCAACGTATCGCTCAAAGAAGACTGAATTGTGTACTCTGTTGTTGCATTTCGGGAGAGGACAAGAGAAGTGATATCATTTAAATGGCGATGAGACTGTGACACAGTAATCAATTCAGAAATCATTAGATGCACATCCTGATTCAGTTGATTGATGATGCTACAATTACAAACATTGCATATACTTACGTAACACTACGGACACTAGATTGCTTATGCATCGAATCAGGATTTCCAAATACCTGTTCTCTCAGTAATTCAAGAAATCGATATGTCATATTAATATTGACTGGACGTGGAATCATCAGGTTAGCAGAAATTGCACTACTGATGAACAGCGAATATTCTCCTACGATTGGACTGTTTCCAGAGTAAACACAAGAGCCATTGGTTCTAGCCAAGGCTCATAGCAATGCAGTACATCATTTTCATAATCACCACGTAATGTGAGCGAAATAGAGCCATTCGTCTAAATTTCATCTACTTTGCTTTTCTACTTGACTTCCTTCCATCGATAGATTCCCAGCTAAACTTAGAAACGTAACTTGAAGCAAAAAGTTCTCCTTTACAAGCCCGATATTCCACTGGTCATTCAACTCAATCTGAATTCGTATCCCATCTCTCATCTCTTCACTGTTATCATCTGATGACACGCTTGATGATCGATGCAGATTAGTAAGTGGGGTATGCTGTCCCTTGATTGGAGTGGGAACTTCTATCTATGTGTAACTTCCGGTCCGTACAATTACAGCCATATCAGCCTCGTTCGTTGAACTCACTGTGGTGGAAGAGAGGAGATATTGACTCATATTCTCGACTTGGAATGTCATTATTTGGACAATGTCCGATATGTCATCTTTACGAAGAAGAAGTTTCGACTTTCGCAATTCTATAAGAATAATCGTTGAAACAGCTTTGGAAGGATCGTAGGAGTAATTAATTCCTATATCTAGTGACGATTCGCCTCTGGGAATGGAATAGATATTTCTCAACTTGGAACAAGCAAGTCGATTAACCGAACATCCTACATCTATCTGCATAGTTCCCATATTACCATTCATTTCACAATCTACGCTGCAGCTTCCTCCAATCCCTATAACAATTCGATTTCGATTTGTGAGTAATGAGTGTACCATGGCACCTGCAGAGAGAGTGACTGGACCAGAATCCTTCGTTTCATGATCATTAGACTCTGGGAGCGATGTAGAACTGAAAACCGCAACAATAAAGTCATTTACATCAATATGATAGAACCCTACCTTTGCTGGCCAGTTTTCAGCCTCTGGAAAATCATAGGTAGCCCAAACAGGATCACACACCCAATTGTAAAGACTAAAGAAATAAAACGGTTGGGCATTCAGTAAGAATTGGTTCAGAGCAAGTTGCAATTCTCTTCGATCCTTGCTTTCCTCATCCCTAAGAACGATCATTGGTTCTAACAGAGAACTCTCCTGATTCAAGGGAAATCTTGAGTGATAGGAAGTAGCATTATCTGGATAAACGATGACGTGCGTGAGATCAGAGAGGAGAACTGTGGGAATCACAATAAGCACTTTTGTTGAGGTGTTGAGGAGATAGCTATAGAAATCGAGACTATCCAGTCTGAATCGACCCAGTTGTTTCTAATATTGAGAAGGGAAGTATTCATACAATACTCGTTCCTTTTCCTTGCATTGGCTGAATGAGTACCTGTTCACAATGAATATGCAAAACGCACCAACAGTCTCTGCATTTATACCCTGGCTCATGCGTGTAACCGCAAGAAGAGCAACGAGGGAGATAGGCATCACAGCAGATGGTAGGGAGTTCAGCTAGATTTAGAAAGAAAAATGAGAGAAGGTCCTGATAATCATCTTGATGAAGACTGATAGGAAACTCTTCGAGCATAACACTGACTTCCATAGGTAGGCCAAATGAATTAGGGATCTTTTCATCTCCCATCTGTTTGTGATACTTTAGTAACTTTTGTTCAGAGTACATAGATTCCACCTGTTGCATGGCTTCAAGTGAAAGGAATACTTTAGGACGAAAATGAACAACCAGTTCAAGATTATTTCCTATCGTCTGATCTCCATGAGAACTGAGTAGTCGAGCATTTAAGACATCGATAATGAATCGAGGGAAGATGACCTGGTCATCTTCATCACATGTACGAAAGGTATCATAGAGTGACAAGTCCATTCCCCATTGGCATGTATTGTCTCGCCGCAACGCAGCAAGACTATGTCCTGTATGAATAAAACTACCGATAGGGATAGATGATCCCTGCGGTTTGTGCGTATAGATCAGTGCTTCAACAAGTTCTAAAATGACACCTTCAGGCCGATTTGATGCCTGTGGGAGATGAATAACGACATTGTGGAGGACTGCCTCAACAAAAGGCCATGTAGCAATCATGGCAAGATATTCCGATGATGATGGACGACTGGGTTGATGAAAGTGTTGAGACAAATCTGGAGATACGTGAAGCAATGGAGCAAGAGGAGAAACTTGTAACCGACTTGATTTCCGATGAGGTAAATCATAATACGTAACCCACATGATGGCAGGATAGAAGGAGGTGAAAAACCAACTGAGGATCAGAACTCCAACAAACCATTACTTTGCAATCTCAAGCAGCTGCCGAACGAGGATGATCAATTCACAATTTGCCACACTAAGTTCAACAAAGGGAGCTAGAAGTCAGTGAAGATTTTCAATGGAACCGTATAACTGCAAATCACTATCTTCATACCATGTAAGCTGAAACTTCACTGAAAATGTCTCGTGGCAATCACCTCGAGAAGTAAGTATCTACCTATAACCAAAGTAGCGAAAATCGACCTGATTCGTAACGAACTCATTTGTTAGATCTGTCCAATAAATGCCACGAGTGGAAAGTCCGCAAACAAATTTGGAGGGAGATACTTCTTTCTCATTCACATACTGCAACATTCCAAATTCAAAGAAAACATCAGGAGCTAACAGCTCTTGAAATGGTTTCTGATTATATACGCAAGTCAAAGAAAGCAAAGGGCAGGAAACTTGGAATACCATATCAGATGGGGAAGTTTCCATTCCAATGGAATCATAGCTTTCGTTACCTTGTGGAAGAACAGACATAACCAAATCGAATATAGACAGTACTCCCCAAAGAAGGTCTGCTACTGCTACATCGTCCCAGAAAAGATCAATCCGCCCAAGCGCACAATCACAGCGAAGTCGAGTTCCCAAACCAATTTCGCATAGACTGGTGCTACCTCGACACTGCTCCCCTTGACTTAGTAACCAGCAATGTGAAGAAGGGAGAAGATGCATAGCAGTGGTCATATGGAGATGCGAAGACTCGACTGAAAGCAGCTCGACCTCAGATGAAGGGAGTGACATGTAACGATACTTTGCAGCTTCCCATGAGTCCATTTCGACATTCCCATCATATCCAGTTAGCGTTTCTAAAGTCATCGGAGTAGCAAGATGGATGAAGCGTACTAGAACGAGTAATGCACTGAAATCCACAGTCATATCCGTATTTTGGCTTCCAAAATAACCGCAGAAAGAAAGACCTGCTAGTGAAATAGAAAGAAAGCGCGAAGTATCCTCCTGCTTGAAAATATCTGACTGGAGCTGCAGAGACAAGGAATCACATGACATCTGTATCTCAAGCAGCGGTGTTTCGTAAAAAGCTGGCCGGAAAAAAGGCAGCGAAGGAAGAGTTGAAACTGTAGGAAGAAGCTGAGCAACTCGAAGAAGAGCGACGACTGATTTTTGTTCAAGAAAGACAGAGATCTCCGGTAGGGAGGTAGTAAGAGTAAAAAGAGCGCGATGGAGATTCTTTTGGAAAAAGGAAATAAAGCAAGTAGTTGTTGTAGGAGCATTAATGAACAATGCTTCTCGGTGAACCACTGTCTCTTCGAAGATTGTAGAAAAATCAGAGGTGGAGGGCTCAAAGGGTGCCTGACGATGAACCTGAACTTTCCACTTGGGGATTGAGAGAACCTTGGAACACCCTGCCAAGAATTGAATCGACTCTACTGACAAACCATTCTCAGGACTGGCTTCAATCTGATCAAGTCGTAATTCCACTAGTGACGAGGAGTTCTGGTCAACAATGTGAATGTCACAGAGAGGGATCAAAAGGTGAAGCGATCGAATGGAAAACGACGCTTGACGATAACTACGCATCTCGAATGAAAGCAAGCTATCACGCTTTGGTGTAGGTCCAAAAAACAGAAGACGAGGTTGTGTAATAGGCGGGTGATGCGTTGGTAACAACGAGAAAAACTGAAGAACTTCCGAGAGAGATGAGATAATATCCGGAGTAACAGTAAGAACAATGGAAGAAGTAGTGACTGCGACATCCAATAAAGGAGAAGAAGTAAGTTCGAATGTCTATAAATGAGTACTCATAAAAAGAAAGACAGTCGACGAACCAAATAGAGACAAAGTTCCTGAACACATGATCGCTTCAGATAAGGATATCCCATACATCATATCTATTTCAATGCCACACTGAATGTGAATCTGTGTCATGGAACAATTCCACTGAGGAAAAGTTATTCCAGGAAGATCGACAAGTAGATCCCAGCAGAAAGACCGCATAGATTTTAACCAAGAGCGAAGAAGCAATGAAGTGTGTGGATAAACCCTCTTTTCCATGCAGTCAGGACAGAACAGAACAGGTGAATCGAATGAAAGTGGTTCTGCAGACAAGATTGTTTGCAGGAGTGGCAACAGCAGATAGATACGCTTGGAAAGAACACACTCAAAGCAATTGCGATTCTCAGTACAAATATGAACAGTTGTTCTGACTCCATACTGGAAAGGTTGTGATTGTATCTACAATGAAGTATTGAGATCAGTGAAACATGAATAACGATAGAATTATCAAAGGAAAAAAGTCGCTCATTCAATTTACCAGCGTCAGAATAATAGGATAGAAGTAGTGTCGATAGCGAAATCTTTTTGGAACCATCGACATCACTGGTATCGCGGTGAAGTGAAAGGCAGCCAGCCTGAAGAGAGAGTCTCTATACAATTAGTGATTGCTGGAGAAAATACATCTCCATCATCAATTACAATCGCAATATCTTGAATATTCACATCGACTGCCCAATACAGTAACACAATCAATTTCTTGAGAAATAAGGTAACAATTCCATATATAAAAGACCAAAAAACGCTACTAGAGCTGACTACGGAAAATTCATACATTATGCAGAATACCTGGTGTCTTGTAATCTCGTAGAATACTTCCTTTGTTTGGAGTGGTTTTTATGTTCACTACGACCGACTTTGCAGAAACACAGAGGAAACACCGCCATGTTGGTAGAATTTGAAATTCCAATTCCTTAATAGAAATATCTCGCAATTGAAGAGTTGATTTCAGACGAAGGGAAAGATTGGAAAGCGAAACGGACACTAAAGTAAGAGTTCCTTCAAATAGAGAAACAAAACACTCTTTGATCTAGAGTAAAGAAAAGAGGTAGAATAAACAGAGCAATTTCGAGGTAAAATCAATCGTATAATGTACAGTACAAAGAAAGAATTCAGTATCGATATCATGCTTTCAAGTTATAGCGAATTCACAAAGAGAACTGAAAGAATGGATTTCCAAAAATGGAGATTCCTTGATAGCCTCAGTTAAATAATAGTACTTAATTCTTTTTCATGGATAATTATTTTACTGTTGAAAGCCTACCTGATAATCCCCAACTGCCCAATGAACTTGTTACCGCAGATAATACAGTTGGAATTGATCTAGGAACGACTTTTTCTACTCTAACGTATCGTGGAGATGACGGGCAAATTCACTCTATATCTGAGAGTTCTCTTGATGGTTCAGAGACTTCCTATATTCCATCATATGTTTCTTATGTGGGAAGATGCCTTGTTGGAAGTAATGCATTAAGGAATATGATTAAATACAAAAATGATACGATTTATGACAGTAAGCGTTTTATTGGAAAGCGTTTTAGTGAGGAGTCAGTTCAGAGCATTAAGAACAACTATCCTTTTCAAATTGTCGAAGGAGATAAGGGCCGTGCTGCTTTTTTGGTGAACTGGCAGAATAGGGAAGAAATTGTCTATCCTGAACAAGTTTATTCAATGATTATTACATATCTTTGTGACCTTGTGAAGGAGAAAACGGGTCACGATGTCAAATATGTGAGTATTACCGTTCCTGCAGCCTTTAATGTTGATCAGCGGCAGTGCACGAAGGATGCTGTGAGACTGTCGGGAAAAGATACTCTCTGTGTCATCAGTGAGCCTGTGGCTGCAGCGATTTCGTTTACTCAGCGAAATATCAAGAACAACAGTACGATTCTTGTGTACGACTTGGGTGGAGGTACTTTCGATGTCTCCATCATACGGAAAGAGGATGCTGATTTTAAAGTCTTGGGTGTGAGCGGAGACAGCACCTTCGGAGGACGGGATTTGGATCATCTGCTCTACGTGGAGGTAGTCAAACAAATAATGGAAGCGAATCCCTTATTCAATTCGAATAAATATAAGGAGAGAATAAATGACTTCTGTGAGAAGATAAAGATTGAATTATCTCAGGCTCAGATTATTGATGAGGGATTGGATCTCGGCAATGAGTCTTATCCCATTTACTTTACTTACGATCAAGTATCAAAACTCTTCTCTCCTTTGCTGAATCGTTCACTGGAGAAGGTTCAACAGTGTATGAATGATGCTAAGCTATCGAAAGAACAGATCGATCATGTAGTTCTGATTGGAGGGTCATCAAACTGGCCAGATGTTAAAGCAATACTACAAAGGTTATTTGGTAACAAAATCCTAGATTCAGATGATCCTCGTTTGGCTGTATCTATGGGTGCGTACTTGCGAGCTACTGACTATTTTAATGATGGGATGGTTATTCCTACAGATTCTGTATTTTCTTATGGTGGAGCGGTTGTTCCTGTTATGAATTCGAATCCTAAAACTCCTGATTCTCAACTAGGCATGACAGATTCTGTATTTTCTTATGGTGGAGCGGTTGTTCCTGTTATGAATTCGAATCCTAATACTCCTGATTCTCAGCTAGGCATGACAGATTCTGTATTTTCTTATGGTGGAGCGGTTGTTCCTGTTATGAATTCAAATCCTAATACTCCTGATCCTCAACTAGTTATGACAAATTCTGTATTTTCTGATGATGGAATAGTTGTTCCTGTTAAGAATGTTAGTCCTAAAACACTTGCTTCTATATCAGATTCAATCTCTCAAATTTCTGATTCTAAGGCTATTACAGATTCTATGACATCCCATGATAGAATGTTTGCTTCTACGGTTATTCCAGATGAGGAGAAAATAGGTGGTTCAGCTATTCCTATTCATCAAGGTGTTGTGAATCCTATCGGCCAGGGATATAATGAATATAAATATAGAATTGATCTACCAAATCAAGCTCAAATGTTATTTGATGAGAGTGGTCAATCCATTATTCAAGACAATTTCTCCATTTATTTTCAGAATAATGGTAGTAAGGGACAAATTACTGGTAACAGAGAGCAAGTAATTCAGAGTAAAAAGTTGACTTTACAAAGTGGTAACTTGAGGAAAGAGTTTATAAGTAATGATATGTTACATGTTTCTATTATGAATGGCCGTATCGTTGTTGCTAGTAACGACAAAATCGAGGAAACTAACTATCCTCTGCTTCGTTCTACGATTACTCGCCAAATGGTAAATCAACGAAAGGAGAGGCGTAAGATCTACGATATTCTCCCATTGCCTATTGGAATTGACTTAAATAGTGGAAGTATGGGAGTTATTGTCAATAAGGGAGCAAGTCTTCCAGCAACAGGAACGAAATTGTTCCGAGCGAATGCCTATTCACCTACAAGAATTGTTACAAAGCTTTATCAGGGAGATGATCCAGTATGTAGTAGAAATCATTGCTTAGGACTACTGGAAGCCTCTGGATTGCATATAGGTGTTTCGGGTCGAGCAGAAATTGTAGTGACTGTGACTGTGGATGAGTTTGGATGTGTGGAGTTTTCCTATCATGAAAATGGGAGAAGTGAGGTGAAAGAATGCAAAGTGTTCAATAACGTGGCTCTGGATGAAAATACTATGGGTAAGTTACAGTCTAAATTACTAGAATGGGAAGAGAATAACCGGAAATTGGAGGATTATGATAAACAGTATGCCAAGGTAGAAGAAAGTATCCTGAAATGCATAGAATTGAGTCATGGTGATCCAGATGGTCAGTATGTTATTTGGAAGGAATGGCTGAAATTGCATCGTGTTGTTGTAGCAAGTGATGTGACAGCTGAACTTAAAAAGGAACTGGATGATCTAGATCGTGAAGTTAATTTGAAATTCAGTCAGTTGATTTGAAATTCACTCAGTTGCGTTTTCAATCTTTGTAATGATTAATTCTCTTGTTTTTTATACATGAATCGTATAGATACCTATTTTAAAGTTATTTATTTCGAATGATTATAACTGAAGAACATGTAAGTGATGCTACTAAATGGATTGCTATTGTTCGTTGCAGTGCAAAAAATGAGTTAACTACTGAGAACTGATGAAACATCTCATAAATACTTGCTTCAAGCAATGACAGACAACGAAGTATGCCACCCATTTATATTGTGGATGTCAAGAGCAAAGTTTACCTTCCCCTTATCTACTGATATTACATATTTTACAAAGACACCTTATAGATACAATATAGAATTACATGAATCCACTTCGATGATAAGTACATTGGGAAACACTATTCCAGACAAGATACAAAATGGAAGAGATGCAAGTTACAGAGATAAATACACTACACTATACCCTATAAGGAAGAATTACAGATGGTACAGAAACATTCAAAAGTGTACTGAGCTCTTGTCTATGTGTATTATGTAAAATAATAATACTGTTGATAATCCTAATGAAAATAGTCACAGAGTCTTTTCTTCTACCCACAGATTCTTTTTCTCAAGATGCAAAGCGAGCCTATAAGATTTCTAGATGAAGAGGATATGATAAATCTGGAGAAGTATGAGTATCACGGAGGTGGTTACACTTACCTTGATAATTTTCTGAATCCTTTCTGGACTAAAGTTGCTTATGCATTCCCTACGTGGTTTGCTCCTAATCTCATTACTTTAACGGGTTTAATGGTAAACGTTGTAGCTGCTCTCATGGTTGTTTTCTACGACCCCTATCTTGTTGGAAATGCTCCTGGATGGGTCTACATTAATGCTGCAATTTGTCTCCAGGTGTACGCGGTGTTGGATGCAGCAGATGGGAAGCAAGCCCGTCGCTTGAATGCGTCCTCTCCTTTAGGTCAGATATTCGATCACGGATGCGATGCGATTAATCTTATCTTTATCATTATAACCTGCTGCTCGGGAGCTGGATTTGGGATCGGGCAGTTGTCGGCGTTGCTCGTCGCTGTATTATGCTCTATATTTGTCTGTGCACAGCTCATTGAATACCAGTCGAACGTTCTGTTGGCAGGCGGTAAGATCTTCGGAGTGACAGAAGCGATGTTGCTCGTGTCTGGACTTCTCTTGATAACAGGAATTAAAGGTATCGGTTTTTGGGATATTGACGTGACAACGTATATCCCTGCACTGAAGCCTTACATCCCTACTCTGCCAATCACCCATCTATTTGCAATTGGCCTTCTCGTCGTGGTTGGATCCATCTGCTGCGTGTATCTGACGATCTACTTCTTCCGTGAGTCGCCCATTCCGATGGACAAGCGAGGAAACAAGAATCTCGACCGACTGTCCTACCTTAGTCGACTGGTTCCGGTCACGTCTCTCTGAAGAGTAGGATTGAGTCGTAGAGTAATTGCATGCTGCACCTATGTGATGATGACCTCGTCCACAATGTCAAAGCATCCTATTTTCTTGCTGTGTAATCGTTCACTTGCTTTCCTATGTAGTATTCTGTGGACTGACCTTTTCGTTCCTTTCCATTCGGGTGAACCTAGCGCATCTCTGTCGTAGAAGGATGGGCTACCGCTTCTCTCCTATGTACCCATTGATGCTCGTTACTGCGAATCACCTTTATCCTCTTGTCAGGGAATCTACTTTAATCCCTGTTTGCTTCTGCTTCTTCCTTTTGTACTACACCGCATTCATTATTTTTACAATCGAACAGATCAAGGAACACCTCCACATTCGTGCCTTCCACATTACGAAGAAAGCTGAATACCATGTTTGTTCAAACAAAAACCCTTGAAGAAGTCACTTACAGC
>JZRO01000005.1:0-2500 GCA_000963465.1 Blastocystis sp. subtype 9
TCTCTCCTCATGTCCAGGGGTAGATTACCCTAGTCCTAAGGACTCCAAGAATCCTTGAACTACCTGCTCTCCTGCCAGGCTGGAAGCGGATGGAAGTGATTCAATCTTCCATTCAAGTGTTGATTGAGTCGTTTAGGTCAACTTGAATGTATAATTGATTCCTTACCTAAAACCAACCACAACCACTCAATCAACACTTCTTTATTGGTTTCGGGTTTCGGTCATCTAAGAAGGATCCACTAGTCAGTTGAATGGTGAATTTTGCTTCACTACCATTTCATTTCTCCATTCAACTAGTCCAATTTACTACTGAACCGCATCTCATCCGAACCTCCACGGGTTTCAATTCAATTCTCTTGATTATCAACTCAATCCATTCTACTATCTCTCTGGATTCTTCATCTAGATGACCTTAGTGTGCCTTCATGCTCTATGTCTATCAAGTGAATCATCCAAGTTCTTCAAATGCTCATTGAGATCAATGAGTTTGATTGATTTGATAATAGGTTGTTGAATTGAAGCTCACCCTAGTCCCAATAGAATTTCAATTGTTTTGAATGAATCATTTGAAAGGTATATTCGAATTGATTTGATGGTATATTTGTTCACACTCTTATTGATAGGATTGTTTACACTCACTTCGATAGGGACATTATTCACACTCTTATTGATAGGGACATTCTATAGGGTTACTCACACTCTTATTGATAGGGACTTTCTGATAGGGTTACTCACACTCACATTGATAGGGACATTCCATAGGGTTACTCACACTCACATTGATAGGGACTTTCTGATAGGGTTACTCACACTCATTTCCACTCGATTCACTTCACTTCATTTCTATTCAATTCATTCTCATCATTTTGATAGGGACAATCATTTTCATACAAATTCAATTCAATTCACTTCCATAGGTTCCATAGGTTCAACTCACTTCCACTCACTTCTATAGGGTTTACCTTCATTCAATCATAGGGACCTTCTCACAGAGTTCATCTCATCAATTCACTCATTCTACCTCATTTCACTCATTTCACTTCAATTCATTCATTTCTCATCGATTCTCATCAATTTCAATCGAATTCATCTATTCTCATAGTGTACCTCTCATCCAACCCATAGGACATTCTCATAGGGTTGTTCTCTCTCACTTCCATCAAATCATTCATTTCACTTCGATTCACTTATTCTACCTCATTTCATTCATTTCTCATCAATTCTCATCAATTTGATCAATCTGATAGGGTTAGGGTCAGACCATTCAACTCTATCCATTCTCATAGGGTACCTCTCATCAAACCCATAGGACTTTCCCATAGGGTTGTTCTCACTCACTTCCATCAAATCACTCATTTCACCTCATTTCACTTCAATTCATTCAGTTCATTCAATTCTCATCGATTCTGATCAATTTCAATCGAATTCATCTCATCACTTATACCAACTCTCATAGTGACTTTCTCACAGGGTTCACCAAGTCAAATCCATCAATTCTCTCATTTCACTTCGATTCACTTATTCTACCTCATTTCATTCATTTCTCATCGATTCTCATCAATTTGATCATTTTGATAGGGTTAGGGTCACACAATTCTATCCATTCTCATAGGGTTCATCTCATTCAACCCATAGGGACATTCTCATAGGGTTGTTCTCTCTCAATTCCATCAAATCACTCATTTCACTTCATTTCACTCATTCCACCTCATTTCATTCAATTCTCATCGAATCTGATCAATTTCAATCGAATTCATCTCATCACTCATTCATTCATTCTCATAGTGTACCTCTCACTTGACTCATAGTGACTTTCTCATAAGGTTCATCTCATCAATTCTCTCATTTCACCTCAAATCCTTCTATTCACTTCAATTCATTCAATTCTCATCGATTCTGATCATTTTGATAGGGTTAGGGTCAGACCATTCATCTAAGTCATTCTCATAGGGTACCTCTCATTCAACCCATAGGACCCTTCCCATAGAGTTGTTCTCTCTCACTTCCATCAAATCACTCATTTCACCTCGATTCACTCATTCTACCTCTATTCATTCATTTCTCATCGAATCTGATCAATTTCAATCGAATTCATAAAATCACTTATACCAACTCTCATAGGGACTTTCTCATAAGGTTCATCTCATTAATTCTCTCATTTCACTTCAATTCATTCAATTCTCATCAATTCTGATCATATAGATAGGGTTAGGGTTAGGGTCAGACCATTCAATCTCATAGGGATCACCTCATCCAACTCATAGGGTTCACCAACTCAAATCCATCAAATCTCTCATTTCACTTATTCTACCTCTATTCATCCCAATTCTATTCATTTCTATTCAATTCTATTCAATTTCAAACGATTCGATCACAACAAACAAATCAAGTCATTTCATAGGGTTCATCACTCTCGACCATAGGACTTTCCCATACAGTTGGTCTACCTCATTTCATTCAAATTCTTCAAATCACTTCATTTCCATAGGTTCACCTTCAT
>JZRO01000005.1:7500-13723 GCA_000963465.1 Blastocystis sp. subtype 9
CATTCTTATAAAATACTCATCTCACTTCAACTACGAGCTTTTTAACTGCAACAACGTTAATATACGCTATTGGAGCTGGAATTACCGCGGCTGCTGGCACCAGACTTGCCCTCCAATTGTTTATCGATATCATTTGTACCTTCTTCTCAATCCAATTGCAAAACCAAAGGTTCCGCATTGTGATTTATTGTCACTACCTCCCTGTGTCAGGATTGGGTAATTTGCGCGCCTGCTGCCTTCCTTGGATGTGGTAGCCATCTCTCAGGCTCCCTCTCCGAAATCGAACCCAAATTCTTCGTTACCCGTTACTGCCATGGTAGTCCAATACACTACCATCGAAAGCTGATAGGGCAGAAACTTGAAAGGATTATCGCTACTAAAGCATGCGATAGATTACATTATTATTACTCACTAATAACATTGGTTTAATTCTAATAAGGAAATCTCAAAGAGATTTTGACATGTATTAGCCCTAGAATTACTACGGTTATCCATAGAAACTTTTATCCAAATAAACTATAACTGATATAATGAGCCATTCGCAGTTTCACACTAAAACTATTTAGACTTACACATGCATGGCTTAATCTTTGAGACGAGCGTATGACTACTGGCAGGATCGACCAGATTATTATTTTTTTAAAGTATTTTCTTGAAGTTTTTCTTCTTGACTTGTTCTTGTACTTCTCGACTTCTTGTACCTTCTTCATTCTTCAATCCTCGTATTTCTTCATTCTTCATACCTCGACTTCTTCTTGTACTTCTTCATTCTTCTTCTCCTCGACTTTTTCTTGTACTTCTTCATTCTTCTTCTTCTCCTTGTACTTCTTCATTCTTCTTCTTCTCCTTGTACTTCTTCATTCTTCTTCTCCTTGTACTTCTTCATTCTTCAATCCTCGACTTCTTCTTCTTCTCGACTTCTTCTTCAACTTCTTCAATAACTTCTAATACTTTCAATTATTCATCACCTTCATATTTACTAATCTATCTTGTAAATCAATTATTACTTACCTCTAAATACAAATACCTATCAATTATTATCTATACCAACCTATTTATACTTTAACCTAATTGTTAAATATACACTCACTTACCTCTAGGCTAACACTCATTATTGAAGAAAACCTAAAAGTTAGTCAAATACACTTCTTTTCATCTTTTCTACCTTCATAGTATTACTTACAACTACTTTTGACTTACCTGAAAAATCAAGTCAAATTCCCTATCATCACTCATAGTCCAAGTTTTCATAGGGCATTTTGACTCGATTTTCATGTACCCCAAACCTAATTATAAATCACCTATTTCGTAGAGATAGCTTCAATCTGACCGCAGATCCTGATTCCTCGTGCCGAATTGCCTATGATTCATACAAAATCAAGATGATAGGGATTTCTCGCTGGACCACCCAGCGAGAAATTTTTCATCTCTTATATAATAAAATGACCTGTTCGACTCTACAAAATCCCAAATCACTTATGTTCAACTTTTCGAATATCGACTTTTTTTGGAATTCAAACCAAGTCAAAACCATAGGAGGTCACTTCATACTACCATAGAACATTTTGACTTCACTCAACCCTATGGTCAAATTTCTATCATCCAACATATTTTTAATATTATAGGCAAACTTATTACACATATTGTCTACAGTTCAAATTTAATATTATCTCATTTTTCAAAATCTTCAAGTCAACATCATAGGATCACCCCTCAACTACCATAGGGCATTTTGACTTCATTTTCATACAACCTCAAAACTTCATCAAGTCATTTTCTATCGATTTTTCAAAACCTATTTTAAATGAATGTACTTATAATGTACAGTTCAAATTTAATACCATCTCAATTTGCAAAATCTTCAAGTCAACATCATAGGAGACAAGTTTATCAACCATAGGACATTTTGACTTGATTTGATTTCATCAAACTCACATACTTTGATAATTTTTCGATTTTTCAAAAACTATTTTAAAGTAATGTACATATAATGTACAGCTCGAATTTAATATCATCTCAACTTTCAATATTTTCAAAAATGTTCAAGTCAATATCATAGGAGGTCATCTCACACTACCATAGAACATTTTGACTTGATCAAACTCACAACTTTGATAATTTTTCGATTTTTCAAAAACTATTTTAAAGTGATGTACATATAATGTACAGCTCGAATTTAATATTATCTCAATTTGCAATATTTTCAATTTTCATTCCTAGTCAAAATCATAGGATGTCACCTCATACTACCATAGAACATTTTGACTTGATTTGATTTCACCAAACTCACATACTTTGATAAATTTTCGATTTTTCAAAAACTATTTTAAATGAATGTACACATACTCTACTGCTCGAATTTAATATTATCTCAATTTGCAAAATTTTCAAAAATGTTCAAGTCAATACCATAGGATGTCACCTCACACTACCATAGGACATTTTGACTTGATCAAACTCACATACTTTGAAAATTTTTCGATTTTTCAAAAATTGTTTTAAAGTGATGTACATATAGTCTACAGTTCAAATCAAATCATATCTCAATTTTCAAAATTCACTTCAAATTTCAAGTCAAAATCATAGGAGGTATCAATTCACATATCATAGGGCATTTTGACTTGAAAAATTAACTGAATTTTGAAAAAGGTACATCATATAGATTCGAACCCATTACACCTTGTATATAAAAACGTATATCATGCTAGATTCGAACCCACTACCCCTTATACATTACTTCCACATGCAATCCAAATTGACCAATCAAAATTCGATGTGTCAAAATTGTTTGATTCTTCATTTTACCGCCAAACTTTATTTTTCCCGCCAAACTCAATTTTTATTTTAAATTCATCTATTACTATTATACTACTCAAATATAATCATTTTATATATGTTTGATAAGTTAATCTACGATGTAGGTTGTATCAGTACATTAACTCTATTATTCATTTCATTCTATTCTATATCACATATATATTCATTCTATCTACTTACAATTCAATCCACTTCTTTCAAACATCCAAATTTGTGAAAACCATATATTCATAATATATATCATTTATTTATTCGAAATTGATTCAAATCAACAAAACTTGATCATAACTCTTCAAATACTTATCATTTCACATTCTAATTATTATTAATTTATTCTATTCATCGAATTATGCATCATCAAAAAAAAAACGGATGCTTCAAATTTTCAACACTTGTTCATCTATGTATACAATGTACATACACATTTTTCATTTATATCATATTCATATACATCATCATTCTTCGTCACTATCAAATGATATTATAATTCTCATAATCTTCCTATTCGATGAGATATCGTCACTTTTATCTTCAAATTGTAGATTGTTATAGAGAATCGATAGAATAAAATTGATTTTATTTTGATTTGTTTATCGAAGGATGGTCTCACAAAAGTATATTCAAATTGATCATAACTCTTCTAATGAGTGATATAAAGTATTCAGTACATTTTTAGAATTGAAATCATCATAGAGATCAGATGTGATGAAACGCTCTTTACTTTTATAGGATGAACCTTTACTCAACTCTATAAACTACACTCAGATGATTCGAAACTCCCTTATTCACTGAGATCAATTTGATCATCACAGAGATCAGATGAGATGAAACGCTTCGAAATTATATAGGATGAACCTATATTCATCTCACAAAAGTGTACTCAGATTCATATCAACTCTCTTATTGAGTGAAATAAACCTTTCAGTTAATTTTGAAAAGTGAAATCTTCACATAGATCAGATGTGATGAAACGCTTTTTACTTTCATAGGATCAACCTTTATTCAACTCTATAAACTACACTCAGATGATTCGAAACTCCCCTATTCATTGAGATCAATTTGATCCTCATAGAGATCAGATGAGATGAAACCCTTCTAGAATTGATAGGATGAACCTTCATTCACCTCACAAAAGTGTATTCAGATTGATCATAACTCTCCTATCCACTGAGATAAACCTTTCAGTTAATTTTGAAAAGTGAAATCTTCACATAGATCAGATGTGATGAAACGCTCTTCAATTTCATAGGATGAACCTTTATTCAACTCTATAAAGTACACTCAGATGATGTGTAACTCCCTTATTCAATGAGATCCATTTGATCATCACACAGATCAGATGAGATGAAACGCTTCGAAATTACATAGGATCAACCTATATTCATCTCACAAAAGTATATTCAGATTCATATCAACTCTTCTATCCATAGAGATAAACCTTTCAGTTAATTTTGAAAAGTGAAATTCTCACACACAACCGTTATGATGAAATTGAAATCACTTTCATAGGATGAACCTTTATTCATCTCATCAAAGTAGAATTGAAACTCTCGTAACTCCCTTATTCAATGAGATCAATTTGATCATCACACAGATCAGATGAGATGAAACCCTTCGAAATTACATAGGATCAACCTATATTCACCTCACCAAACTATACTCAGATTGACCATAACTCTCCTATCCATTGAGAAAAACCTTTCAGTTTATTTCAATTCGAGAAATCCTCACACACAACCGTTATGAAGAAACTACTTTCATTTTCATGAGACGATCCTTCATTCACCTCATCAAAGTACCCTCCATTCCATCCCAACTCTTCTCTTGATTGAGATCGAAAAGTACTTGATAAAGTAGGATGGAGATTGTTTAGTGATTGAATGTTTGAAAGTGAATGAATAGATTGAATAAATAAATAATAAATATATTATTGGTTACTAGAATGAATTTAGAATGGAATGGAGTGATAAGAAGGAGTAGTTAGATGAGATGAGTTGATCTCTCGAATGGACTTGAAAGTGATTGAATGGATAGTAGAGTGTGAATGAAGTGTTATGGAATATTGAAAAGTAGGATAAAGTGAATATTGATGTTTGTAGAGGTGTGTGAAGTTTGAATTGAAAATTGCAAAATGAGAATAGATGAATTGTGTTTCTGGTCAAAAGAATGGTAGTAATGAGAATGGATCTTACTAATGTATATATCATTGAAAACTATACAATGAAATGAATCGATTAGTATGTATAAATGAAAAGATTGAATGGAATATTGTAGAGAAAAGTGCACGGTATCTTTGAAAATGGGTATTTTGATGATGAATGATGTTGTATTTCATCGGTTGTGTAGAAATTGTGGAAACAAATTGGAGGTATTTTTTAGTATTGATGTGATGAATAAAATAAATGAGAATGGGAGTGAAATGATGGATACGAAGTGGCAAACTTGAAATTTGAAGTGGTGGTGATATAATAGTTGTAGTTGAATTTTCGAATTTGTAGATTGATTGAGTTGATGAATTGAAATGAAATGGAAGGATGAAGGTTAACTGTGTTTGTGTGATGGAATGGAGTGGTGTGAGTGAATGGAATCGATGGATGATGTTTGGGGTGTGCATGATGTTGGATGAGTGTGTGAGTGAGTGATGTCAATTCGATGTGAAAGGGATGTTATTGAGTGTGTAGAGTGGAATGGAGTGTGAAACGTCATCAATCAGCACCCTTATAAGTGTCAACAACCCAAAAATACCAATCTCGATGAGTGGGGAACTTCATCTTTAAGTCCATTTTTCTCGCCAACCAGGGGAGATAGAGAGGATCTGAATATACCATTCGATAGAGGATTGTCTGCTCTACATCTTATGCGAAGCCCTTTGGAACCGGTCATCCACACTTTCCTCTAATGACACTTACGCCGAGGTTCCCTCGGCGCAGTGTCAAAAGAGGAAAGCGCGTCTGACATTTCGCACGAAAAAGGCGGGGCTATCGCCCCACCTTTTTCTTCGCGAAATAGAGTGGGAAGCATCCAATGGAGAAGCTTTCCTTCCTCTCTTTCCTTCCTCCCCCATTTTTTCCTTTTCCCCGTTTTTGCCGCCTCACTCGGACGTGACGAGGATGGCTGGAAAGTCTCTCATAGGGTGTGTGCTGTGTGGTGTGTTGGGGTTTCCCTGGGGGATCCCACCTTTTCTACCTCGGGACATCCCACCCATTCCTTGGGATAGCCCATAGAGTCTCTAACCCTAGCCCTGACTCCATGGGCTTCCCAATGGGTTCCCCTGGGCTTCCCTGGGTGTTTTCTGAGCATTCCTAGGGTCTTTTCATACCCTAGGGATTCTCATACTACCACCCGTGGGATATCCCTTACCCAACACACCGCTGGTCTCACTACCTCATCTCTCCTCATGTCCAGG
>JZRO01000557.1:0-14500 GCA_000963465.1 Blastocystis sp. subtype 9
ATTGGAGATCATTGTTTTGAGAATGTGAATACATTCAAAATCGATGGATTGGAGAGATTGAGATTATTGATTATTGGAATTGATTCATTCACTAAGAGTTTACAAGGAATTGATTCATCTAGATCATTTCAATTAGAGAATTGTGAAGAATTGGATTCAATTGAGATAGGTTATGAAAGTTTATCTGATTATTCTATATTTGAATTGAATAATCTTCCTTTATTATCATCGATTCAAATTGGAGAAATTGGAAGAGATTCATTCAATTTCTATCATTCTTCACTTACTATCAAAGGTTCATATATAATTCATATCTAATCATACAGATCTTCCTAATTTACATTCAATTTCATTAGGTACTTTTGCATTCTAAGAATCCCTATCAACAGTCATTGAAAGTATTGAATGATTTGAATAGTAAATAGATCTTCCTCATCTGACATCAATTCATCTAGGTGATTTTACACTCGCTGGAGGAGATGATGATTCTTGTTCATTGACAATGAAAAGTAGTATTAAATTGTAGTTTCTATTCAGATCTTCCTGTTCTCCAATCGATCATTTCACTTATAAAATTGTGATGAATTGAAATAGGATCATATAGTTTTAGTGATTATGCAGGTGGATTTGAATTGAGAAATCCTCCTTCATTATCAACAATCAATAGTATTCTGAGTAATATCTTAGCAGTAGATAACAGTGCTATCTATTATCATTTATATTCTTGTCACTCTCATTCCAATGTAACACTTATCGCTTTAATCACCTGACGAAAAATATTCCTCTCGTCCGAATTGATCAATAATAGAGTATCAACCTAGAATAACGTGCATATCAGTTGATGATGCCAAAAAAATGCATCCCAATTCTCTTCGAATACATGCAACCATTTATAGAATAACATATAAGCATTTTCCCTTCCTTCTTCTAGTATTCTTAAATGCTCATAAAAAAGAACACTCAGAGAAAAAGAATTAAGATTCAAAAAGAATACTACACACATGAAGAACAATTTTCTGAACTAAACTATCATACAGATAGTCATCTAAATGCATCCATCCCATAGTGAACCCAGAGTCCATCTCTAGAATAATCTACCACATAACGTCAAAATCCACTTTTCACATTCTCATAAAATAGAACACAATCCTTCCATCCAAAATCTGCAATAATCGATTATTCCAAACAATCAGTTTAGAAAAAATATGGGATCCCACATCCTCTTCATTCATCTCAACATCTCTCTCCAAGATCACTCAAAATGTTGAAGAGTGTAACTGGAGGGTTTTCCCGTAATCAGCAAATGCTTCATGAGAGTTTTCGTCTTTTTTCATTACGTAATTTTGGAACAAGACGCCGATTTGTCGACGTAATAGAATACGTATCTTGGTGATTTATAGGTGATTGGGAGTACATTATCTTACAGGTTGCCTTATTCTCTTGTTTCTGGTATGGATAATGTAAATTTAGGCCCTTCATCAAGTAGTACTCTAGTTGTCACTTCTATCTAGAGCTAAGTCGGGCTACTTTTAAGTTTTTGTCAGGGGAGTATAGCTGGTTTAGTAATCATATATCTTGGCGAAGTTCTGATTTGTCCAATGCAGAGTCTGAGGAACTGAAGGAGATCATTAGTACAATGCTGGTACATTTCTGGCTTTCGTTCGATATAGGATGACTTTTCGTCATGCAACTTCCTTGCAGTTGTCAATGGATATCGTAAGATCCACTATCCTGTTAGTCCCGCTATTCATCGAATGGCGTTTGCCGCCCTCTTTCACATGGACTTGCTGCCACACATGTCAAAGCCAGTTCTCAACGACCTTATCAAATATGTCCATCTTGATGCGAACGCCACTCCTGTTGATCTCTCTGTGATCGATTCGCAGATCAAGGACTACATTCCACTGGTTGTTCGCTATGGCAATCATCACATGCTTTCCTACCTGGTTCTCGAGGTTATCGTTTTCATTTGCTTTATCTCCCGTTGCTTTCATGCCTCTTCTTTATTGTGTAGTTGTTCTGAAGTTCTCTGGCGATCCTATCGAGAATTTCTCGAATGGTAGCGTAGATATGGGTCATTTTCTTCACTGTAGTACGTTCCTGAGAAGAACATCAAGGCTCGTTTTAGTGATGTGATCGGATTTGACGAGAACATGGAAGAGTTGAAACTAATGGTGGAGTATCTCCACGTAGTTTTATCCATGCACTCTCATCTCTAGGATCCAAACAAATTCCAGTTCATTGGAGCTCGATCGCCGCATGGAGTGCTGTTCACAGGTCCTCCAGGCACTGGAAAGACCATGCTAGCTCGTGCTGTGGCTGGAGAGGCGCAGGTCCCCTTCTTCTTTGTTGCCGGATCTGAATTTGAGGAGGTTTTTGTAGGTGTAGGTGCTAAACGAGTTCGCAAGCTCTTCGAAACAGCTCGTAAATCAGTTCGTTCATTCACTGCTTGTAATGTAGGCGCCCTGCATTGTGTTCATCGATGAACTGGATGCTGTGGGAGGAAATCGAGATGAGATTGGTGGAAATAATAATACTCGTCAAACGATCAATCAGCTTCTTAACGAAATTGGAGGATTCCGAGGTGATGAAGGCGTGCTGGTGATCGCTGCTACCAACCTAAAAGAGTCATTGGATCCTGCTTTGATCCGAGCAGGCCGATTTGATCTAGAGGTGCATAGTAAGGACAAGAATATTATCTGAGGAATAGCATCTCTTCCAGATTATGCATCGCGTTTAAAAATGTTAAAGTTAAAGTCAAAGAACTATCGACTGGCTCCTGATGTCGACTTGGAGTACTTCGCTCGTGTGATGGTTGGAAATAGTGGAGCAGACATCGAGACGTTGCTGAATGTAGCCACGATGCGGGCATTGGCAGATGGAAGCAATCTGGTGACGAAGCAGTATATGGAGGAGAGTAGAGAGCGACTCACGATGGGTGTGAGAAAACCCTCTGTGGAAGATGAGTCGGTGAACTATCACACTGCGTAGGAATGGTAGCCAGTTCTGACTTGCAGAGTGCACGAAGGAGGTCACGCACTACTGTCCATTCTGACTCCAAACTATCCGAAAGTCGATAAAATTACGATTGTTCCTCGAGGAAGCGCACTGGGATATGTGTCGAATTTGATGGATGAGAAGTTCCTGTACAGCATGACAAAGACAGATTTGATCAATCGAATCGATGTGGCTCTGGCAGGTCGTGCTGCGGAAGAAGTGATCTTGGGGTAGTCGCTGATCTACCGAGTGATGAATAGGGAGAACAAGGTGTCTACTGGAGCTTCGAATGACCTGGAAAAGGCGACCAATATTGTCCTATCGATGGTGTATCAGTATGGGTTGACTGACGTAGTGATTCAAACGGAAAGTGATGTGTAGTGTGGACTTCGCACAGATCCTGTTTCTCAAAATCCAATGCTACCTTCGTTGCCTTTGTATAGTCAGAAGACGATCGCAATGAATGATCAGGTGATCGAGCAGATTCTACAGGAACGATACGCGCACGTGAAGTCGGTGATTCGGGAGAACAAAAAGAAGCTGTTGCGTTTGGTGGATTATCTTGTAAAGAACGAAACAGTGTCCGGAGACAATGCGATTCGCATTCTGAATGGCAAAAAGCCAATAGTGGAATCATCAGATGGAAGTAAAGAGGCGAAGGAAATTTCAGATGCCTATTTCCAACTGTCTTTAGTCGACCACTATTCCATACGAGATGGCAAATTAGTTGACCGTGTTCCCCAGGAAGAATGTGTGCATTTCTTTGATGAAGTGATCAAGGACTTGATTGAGAGCTTCGATCCTGAGAATCTCTCCTCATACGATCAGTCACTCATCCGCCATCTGAATGGTCTGACTTTGAGGGATAAGGCAGAGGTATTTGACAAGTATGCAGGCATGATCTACAATGATTCACTGAAGAATATTAATGTAAGGGAAGTTTTAGAACGTGTGAAAGCGCAGAATTATCCCTGTTTGTTTCATTTCACTTGATTCGCCTACACGGATCCTTCGGGATTGCTTCGCCTCGGATCTGTTGCGTGTCTTCTCACTTTTTCTTTTCAAACAACTATGATCGCAGTTGCTTTCCTTGTTATGTTTTCACTGATGGTGGTTCGATCGGAGGAGACGGTTTTTATTTCACAGCCTGTTGGGTCCTGGGTTAACTATACAGAAGTTCAGCTGAATCCTTTTGCAGACAACTCATACTCAGTGGTAATTAGCAACCAGACTACGATATTCACTTTGGATACTTTCCTCTGCGCGTCTATTACACAAAACGGAGACGAGTATATCTGCAACGTATGTGTAAGAATCAATGACGATGCATAGAGCTATCCTGAGCAGTGCCATATTGTTGAGATCTCACAGCTGGCCTGTCCAGAAATCGATGTGCAGCCTGATAACAATTTGCGATTGGAGAGTTACGAGGTGGGATGGATGTCGAAGGCCGATGGTGAATTATCTGGACGAAAGGATTTCGATTATCCCATCTCTCTAGTCTCAAAGTGACTTCTGTGAGAGTGTTTCATCTCTAGGAGTATCCGTATCTTTGACAACGATGATCTCTTACTGTTTTGCAGTAATTTCCAGTGGGTGGAACAGAATACGGACAGTGCTCTCTCTTCCAAAGTGACATTTGGCCTTTCTACCCTTGCTTTATTAACGATCCTCCTCCAAAACTAATCGACCTCCCTTTTTGTTAACAAACAAGATACATATCCTGTAGTTTTGCATTGTACGCATCAGCCCGTGTCTTCAGAACATCGACCACTTCTGTCATCATATCAATTGTCTCAATCGCATCCTCCGCAATTTCATGCTCCGAGCTCTCAGGAAGCATGATCAGCAATCCCTTTTCTTGATCCAACGAGGCAAGCAATTTCTTATCAAGGATCATCTGCGAGAGTTTTCTCACAATCTTTGCGTCATCCAACACTCATTTACCCACTTCCTCCTTCGGCAAGTCCATCTTCCTTGCCACATACTCAATCTCCACAACGTCGTAGGGCTCCACAATCTTCAGGAAATTCTGCTCCATCAGCTCGTTGCGCAGATACTGAATGTGGAAATGCATTACTTCATCTTCAAAGAATGCAGGGAAGTGGCGTTAAGGGTCTAAGACAGTCAAACATGGATATTTCTTTCAAGATGTTCGTTAACATGCTCAGATCTCGCTTCATAAACGCATCAGAAACCTGCTTTAACACGACCAGATCTTCACACCAATTGTCGATCACCACATGACTGTTGAAAATCGCTTGCATTTCCGAATGCTAGGCCTCATTCACGCCACCCACACATACCTTCCCAGAGAGGATTCGCATTAGAACCATATACTTCAAGGCGGATGCAGAGCGACGGTCTTTCAGCTGTGTGAATGCATCGAAGGCCTCATAGAAGAAGGAAAACGCCATTTGGAAGTCTCGCTGGTAGCTCTACGAGTCACTCACCCTCCCGAATCACACATAGATTATGCCCGAGAGAACATCGATTTCTGCTTGTGTGGGAGCGTCCACATAGATGGAAGAGGCTGCCATTTTGCATGCTGTGAGCGATGACTACATAACAAGGTATAACAGAGGGTACTTTGGCACGCGTGATGTCATTTAAATCCTTGTAGACTCGCGCTTCTGTGATGTGGACCTCCATAATGAGCGATTTGTCGTCGATTTTCGTCAGCTCGCGAATCAGGTGATTGCACAGCACCAACGATCGACGATATTGTTTGTCCTACCGATGAACGCCAATGAGCAGAGAAACGAGATAGTAAAGATAGGCAAGTCGACTGTTCAGACGCTGAGCTAAAAAGACTTGCTTGGAATCCAGACACCACTCGACATTTTTCTCACACATCTCGATTTTACTCGACGTGGGAACGTCCATCTTGATCGCAATCTCGATAATTGTCTTTACTACAAGTCAATCTGCAGAAGCACACCGAACCGATCTTGGATGCCTTTGCCTTGGAGATAGAGACGAAGAATGTACGTGAAGACTCCAAAAGAGTCGATAGAGAGTTGATGTCTTTCAATTCGCCGAACAATTCCGCAAGCTCAAAAGTGCTGGTTTCTTTTAACTTTAGAATCTCCTCATTCTCGTTTGGCAATTCCAGAATACTTCGATAGAGAGCCACAGATTCATTTGGGTTTTCTTTGCTCAAAAACCTGGCTCGCTCTAGAGTTGTTTCAGCATCTACTCCGTCAACACAAGCGTGAAATGTTACTCATCTTCAGTGAAAAGAATGGAAATTCATTTCAACAAACAACAACTAGAACATATAACGAACGCACTGACTAGTAGGAATCGTGCGATTTTCCGCAGCTTCCTCATTAAACACCTGGAATTCCCGATTAAGAGTATCATCGAGTTGTAGAATGGACGCAAGATTTCCAGATCGATAACAGTAGTTAGGAGCAGACCACACCTATTTCTTATCCAACTCCGAAGCGACGTACAGTACATAGAGCCTCATCAAAGAAATACTGGTATCCGTCCATCGCCACTTGATGCGCCCGACAGATGAGATCCAAGCCGTTTACTTGATTAAACTCCTGTGTCACGTCCCCTCCAAACACCCAACCTGCCCCGCGGAAATTCCTTTTAAATCTGGGATTAATCGTTACAACAAACAAAACCCATCAATATCTGCTTCGGGGTCAGACCAGACAAGGTCTGCATAGAGACCCTCATTTGGTATTTCTTGAAACCGGAAAATTGTGTTGATGCGATCTACAGTACGAAGGAAAGGCGATAAACCTCCATGGACACACATAACGCGATTGTCCACGAGTGCTGCAATGCTCATGTAATCGAACACGTCTGTCATATATTTCCATGCATTCGCACTCCCATACTTCTGCATGCACTCATCATAAAAGCCATAGACCTGCGTTATTTGACGGCCTTCATGATTTCCTCGGAGTAGAGTAATTCGATCCGGATAACGCGCTTTCAAGCAGAGCAGTAGCTGGATGGTTTCTACGCTAAAATAGCCCCGATCGACATAGTCTCCCATAAATATATATTTTGTATCAGGAACATCTCCACCAATACGAAAAAGTTTCATCAAGTCATAGTATTGGCCGTGAATGTCACCACAGATAGTCACTGGCGTGGAAACGTACTATTTGGTCACACGATATAACATCTGCGTACAACTACATTCGATTCTTGGATAAACAGGTCCTTTACTATGTGGCAGAGCATTACAAGTTCATCCTCTTCCAACGGGATTTTTTGCCGGAGTTTTGTGACCCATCGATCCAAATCAGTATCCATTTTGTGGTTGTGAGCAGTTGTGTGTGTCGTACAGTGGTCAATAGAATGAGTTGATTAGGAAGGAAAAAATAATTGTTAACAAAAATGAGGAAACAACTCATTATTTGAATATACTTAGCTGCACATAATTATAAAGCAATTTGCTCTTCATCTTGTCCACCTCGTTCTTTGCCGAAACCATTTCCTTGTTATCTTCCAACATGGCAATAGCATAGCACAAGTCCAAATAGCACTTTGAAACAGGGAACACTCTTCGCACCGTTCCGTCGCATGTTACATTGCCACAGTGGTTATCTCCCAAGTTCTAGAGTTCACTCCACTCATCGTGTCTACAAGTCGATTGCTGCGATACGAACACAACGACTCCGAGCACTTGTACTCGCACATGAGTGTCTTCTTGACAGCACCTCGAGCATACTGAATGACTGCGTTTCGAAGGACTTGTGTAGGAAAAGCAACTCCACACTAGCAATCAGCATTGTCGAACATACCCACTCTGCACACAAATCCAACACTGGAATCGTCGGAATGCAGACTTCCCTTAAAAGAGTACTGATTTCCACATAGATCACACTTGATGAGCAGCGGATCTGCGCCAGCATAGAGCACATTGTAATCTTTGCGCTGCAAACGAGGGACAAAAGAGCAAGAATAGTCGGCATCTCCATAAGTAGCGTCCACTTCGACTGCTTTGTATTCAAGCCCCAGGCAGCTGCACAAGTACTCCTGAGAACAGTCGTGAAGGGGAGCAACAAGGCGAGACAGTGTTGGCAACAGTTGATTTCGCAGATACCAATACACATCGGGCTTCAGTTTTCCATTTGAGTTTCGAATCTCGTCCACAGTAAATGCACGATCAGCGAGTGACAATGATCGCGAAGAATCGAGAGGAACGCATATGATATAACGGATGAAATCTCCAGCCTAAGTGAAGGAAGCACACCAAGCATGATAAGGATATATTCATCATTTGACCCTTTTCCTTCATTCGCAAAGCAACAACAACGTGAGGATTCGCACCCGTGTTTCGAGTATCGTACTCACTGAGAGAACGAGTTAATGACTTGGTGATTTCATACTGACTCAAGTCAATTCGGCCTTCTTTCATGTCTGTTGATAATTGCTGCAGATAGGTTCCGAATTTCTCCCTGAAATCATCGCGAGAATCTTCAGAGAATAGAATACGAAGTAGCTCATTGCCCGCCTTTCTTGAAATAATGGACCAGTCACGACGAACAAGATCAATTCCCTTTTCTTCCCGCTGTGTTGTGAGTTTGCCTCCATCGAAAGAAATGACTTTCAATGCAGCGTACTTCTTCTTCTTCAGAAGAAGCATCTTCTTGAAAACATAATCAATATCGATCTGGAGATATTTATATTTCTTGTTGATTTTTGTTTTAAGCTGTTCACCCACTTTGAGACATCTAGGGTTGATTGCAGAAAGGACAGATACTCCAAATAGTCATTTGTTCCTGTGTTGATCATAATAGAATCAGTATCTCCATACACCACTACAAACCCCTCCTTTTCCGCTAGTTTTAAAGTACTATGCAGAATATATCGTCCCTACGACTCAAAGGAACACGAAAATCATACAATGCTTGTTACTGTTGATGCAATCTTTGTGGCACAGAATCGACTGTTGGTAAATCCGAGACAGCCGTACATGGAGTTAGCCAGGATTTTGAGCGCCAATTGCCGAATATCCATTTGTTTCTTTCGGAGTAGATTCTTTTCATTCTTCATCAATGCCTTCACTTCTCGTCGCTTCTTTACCAGATAACGAATCATCTGCAATGAAGTCAACTTGGCAAGACTTACAGTGGGAAGCGGGGCCAACTTATCCTCTTCTACAGTGTCTGGATGATCGGGCACTAACTGTCAGATTGATTCAATTTCCAAACTTTGAAACTGCTCTTCTTCCGTGATAACCACATCTCCATCCTCATCTTCATCTTTCACCAGAGCTTCGTCGTCCTCTTCCTTTTTATCACGCTTGACTGTGGTGTAACATAGATTGTATTCTTGAATGATTGATGGATACAATGAGTTGAAGTCCAACACTAAAATGAAGTCTTCGTACAAATCGGCTTTCGGCTCCAACACAAGACCTCCCTCGTATTTCGATATCCGCTTTGTTCGTCGAACTTTCACTTGCTTGTCAGGCGTGATGTAGCCCAGTTTATGGAAACCATGCAGAAGATAGTACTCTACACGCTCGCTACGATTTGGGCGAAGACAGCGATTCCACGGTAGTCCAGAAATACATGCGATTTGATGAGTCAGAGGAATGATTTGAAGACCGAACATAACTTGCACTGCAGCGTTGGTATTGAGGAGGAGTGACTGTACCAATCCACAGAGCCGATTTGCATCGGAGAAGAGAACACTCACGTGAAGATCACTCATATCGGGAGAATGCATGGAGGCATATTTAAGAGCGAGAGCAGAAAGCGAGTAGTCATCTTCATGAGTTAATTCCTTTGCAGAGGTATAAGTATCGACCACGAGACGTCCTGAAACAAGTCGTGTAGGTAGTTCGTTAGGGTTGCAACGACCAAGGAAGCCTGAATATCGCAAACGGCCCAGTTTCCACCAAGGGAGTTTCTGATGCATCAGACGAGATTGAAGAATGAGCAAATCATTTCCAGTGAAGTTGTGACCCACTACAACATCTGGGTCGACAGAATTGACAAAGTCGAGTAAGGATCGAAGCAACTCTTGCTCGCTGTGTACCTGCAACGGATGGAGATTATTCTTGGCAAGTCGCTGCGAAAACTGGATCGGAAATGTACCTACCGGACAGATCCACTACACATAAGAGCAAACTTCTACACATACACAACGGTAGGTCACAGGTCGCTGGTGCTTTGCATCTGTAGCCTGGTCGACACTCACTCCCTCGTACACCATGGCTGCTGCTGCATATACCTGTGACTGGATACTCTTGGGAGGGATAAATGTGGCAAAGAACAATGAAAGCACGCGCAAAGAAGGAAGAGAGTCTTCTGACACGATGTGAACATTATCGGTTAACTCGCTAAGCAAAAACTCGTGCTGGCATGTCGATATGTTCTTTGCACTTGGCTGAACCCCCCGCAATTCCAGCCACTGTGGACCCTTCACACCATATTCGAGCACAAATGTTTCCAATGCACTACATTCAAAAAACAGATCCGTCTCTACGAAGCAGTCGAACCAAACACGTGCTCAAACGACTTTCCTTTTTCTCGTGGGAAAGGAGGGTAACGACCAGGGTAAACCACGTGGAGATAGTCTTCCTACCATTCAAAGACACGAACAAACGTACTTCGGGCGGGATTCCTTCGATCTCGAAAGCGTACTTCTTCCTATCCACGCGGAACCGAATGCTCTGCGGTGAATTCACAATTTTCGATAGGATTTCCATCACTTCTTTCTTCACTTCCCCCATCTCTACACGCGTTTGTTGCGAAGTACGTGCCGGGAGGAAAAAGAGGTGATGAGGAACGTTCTCAACAACCACACACACACTCTCGGATCCGGAACTGACAGGAATTCGGCCAAAGAGAAAGAGTTTCCCAGGAGATGTCGAGGGATCTTCATACAGATCAGTAAGGAAGAATCGAAGAGTGTTGTCAGAGATGTTGAGTTGCGAAGGCTTCGGAAGAGACAGATTTGTCTCGCTGTACTGTTCCTTCCCAAATTCTACTGACAACAGAAAACAAAGTCATACCCTGATTCACCAGATCCAGCAATGCATCCAACTCCTTCTCATCTGTCATATCCTTACCGGAGACTTCTTGGGGTTCCGTGATGTCCATCTCCATCATTTGCGAGATCTCTAACTCCGTAGGTTCATCCAACTCGTTCGCCTCATCTTCAGCAATGAGACGCAGTGCATCTTCCTCGTCCAACGAAATCTCCTTCGCAGGGAGCACATTCGACTCGTATTCCTTCATCAGATTACGACCGCTTTGCAGGAGGTCTGAAGAAGCACTCTCCTTTGGCTCCTCGACATCCACGTCAATTGCTGGCATGTCCATTTCCTCGACTTTCTTCGGAGAAAACGAAGCAGGAGGGGGAGAGGGACGCTTCGCAGGTCGGTGGGAAACAACAGGCTCATCGTCATCGAAGTTTAGAAGGTTTTCCAGCTCAGCTTCATTCAGCGCAGCTTGTTTTTTCACAGGATTCTCCTTTGACGTCGATTTTCCCTTGGAAAAGAAAGCTCTGTCGATTCGGTTCTTCACAACTCCCAAATTCTCTTTTGCCATCTTCTCACCTCTTTTCAAGTATTTCCTGCTCAATTCTCCATCGCGATACAGCACATCTATAGCTTATCCACCTACGGTCTCTAGATACCTTCAGGCTCCTCCTCCATGACATCCAAAAAGTCTTCTCCATTGTCATAGTACTCGTTGTACAAGTTCCCCTTTCCCGCTACACACTTAGGACAATATTCCCAATTTTATACAATCATCTACAACAAACTGGCCCTTTTTGCGACGTTCATTCACGATTGCATCGTATTCGCCATCGCTCACGACATCATAGACATTGCTGATCTAAAAACATTATGCGGGTGGAAAAATAAAAACATCACGCAGCTCCTGCTTCATATCCTCCTCTAGCTACAACATCACGATAACACGATCCAACAGCTACATCTTTCCTCGCCTTGGAAGCGCGATCAGCATTTCGCCTGGATCTTCTTCTTCCATCCATGGTAGTAAACTAATGATTTTGAAAAAAGGCGGGCGATGTACCGCCAAGGCGAAGTTGTGTAATTAACAAATTGGTGGTAAAACCGAAGGGACCATGTACATTTGGGCGATGCTGGGGATACTCGGTGGTTCCCTTATATGAATGTGCCGGAACTATCAGGAGACACAGCAGCGATCCAAACTGTTAGGAGAGTAATTCCAGACAGTCACTTTTCTTTTCCAAAATGGATGTTTATGATCCATTGGATGCATTTCTGGAGTCAGAGGAAGTGCAGAAGAGTGAGGATCGCACAGATGTACATTCGGGAGCAGGGAGTTTTCGATTGCCCCGAAAGCGTGAGTATGATGAAATATCAGAAGAACTACCCGTAAGCGAAAGGAACAATTTATTAAAAGGGCTGAATAAGCCTATGGGAAAGAATTCGTTTGGATTGCGAATGCTCGAGAAAATGGGGTACAAAGAAGGAGAGGGACTTGGCAAAAATGGGGATGGGATCAAGGAACCCATCCAGATCAAGTTGAAATCGAACAAACAAGGGATTGGAATTGAAGAGAGCGAAAGGAGAAAAGCAGAGGAAGAGAAGTACGAGAAGGACATCGAGCTCATTCGACAGCAACTCCTTTACAACATGAAGAAACAGCAGTATAATTTGCGAATCAAAGAGAAGGAGAACAGAAAGCAGGTCCTCAAAGACATTCGTCAGGCTCAGTTTGCCATCGAGGTTCTTGATGAGCAAAATGGCCGTTCGAACAATCGCCTGCTGTTGAGTGAAGATGACGATTGCGACACGGATGTCCTCTCTGCACACCTGAAGAAGATGATCGAGTACTTGCGAACTACGTACTTTTATTGCATTTACTGTGGCTGTGATTACAGCGATGAACAGGATCTGGCTGCCAATTGTCCTGGCTGGAATCGTGATGTACATTAGTCGTTTAGGATTTGTTTATTCAACAAAGCTTCACCCTATTAATTCCCTGAATATGCACGGAGAAGGCGACAAACTTCGGGTGTGGAAGTCACAAACCCGAGTGGCTGCCCCATCTTCACTTTTTCACCCGGCTTTACACTCCAATGAAACTTGCTCGATTCAAAAATAAGAACGACTGTAGATCCAAGCTGTTCATGATCACTGAAAGTGTCCTACATGAAAAGTCCCCACCTCATCCCCCGGATTGATGGTGACATTCGACGGATATTTCTTTCGATAACACACATGTCTATTGAGATCTCTTTTGTGTTGCGCGCAATTGGTTTGCAGACTGCGATCATAGCGATTTGCCAGTGATATAGAACCCACGTTGTAGGCTCCAACCATTCCTAAGGAGAAAAACCCTTGGTTCCATGAACCGTTCAGTACGACTCGCTCATTGATGGTGAACAATCCTTTGACTTTTTGGACAAAATAACTCTTCACCGGAAGGAGTCTTCCTGGGAAATGGACCCTGTTTTGGATAGAAAAGAATGTTGGAGAGTGAACGCGGTGATAATCGGAAGGAGACAAGTAGATTGTGATTGTGAACAGCAGGTTATGCTCATCTATCAATGGGAATAGAGACGATTGCTACTATGGCAAGAAGGCGATTCACCCAGAAAATCCGACAGTAGATATCGAACCCCTTTCACTTGGTGTACTTGCAGATTAGGCGCTGTAGCGATGTTCTGCTTATCAGCTAGAAGACAGTCCTACAGAATCCATATATGAAACAGTTCCGTCGCATGGAGACACGAGAACAAATGGGTGATGAAACACCTTTCGAACCTCAACATCAGACCGAGAGGCTGGAGTACATTGGATTTCAATGTGCGTGTGAAAAAGCAACCTGGACTCTGATAGTCCTCGAATTTACCCCTGGAGTGAACGAGAGGAGAGAACCCTACTCAAACTCGTTAACATTGATCTTAAGAGCTTTACAAGCGCAAGAATAAAGTGGACGACGAAAACAATACGGACTATATGGTGCAAAAACAACAAGCATACATCTTCATATCCATTAGACGACCCACATATCGACTTGTTCGGCGAGTTAATAGACAATAAAACACTGCCACCTATAATAACAGACACGAACCGAATCCAACTTTTAGTGGTGACATCGTCTCCAGCTCGGGAGTTGTAGGATTATCAAGGGACTTCAAAAAATCAAGTTTATCATTCCAGTAGTATGCAACAATGAACAAAACAATCCCGAAAAAGAACAAGACTGAACATGAGACTACTATGACCAGATACGGTAGGAGGCATTCAAAACAGTGGACACAAGATAGCAGGTAATCGTTTGGACATCAAGATTGCCTTCAGACAAAAGAGATGTGATTCTGATAAGAAGGAAAGCAACTAGTTTGCAGAATACATTCATAATGAATAAGAAAGCAGAAAGAAAACAACCCATTTGAAATCGATTAATCTACTAGCCAAAAATGATATTCTCGAAATTTCCGGATTGGCAACAAACAGAGTTCAAATAATTACGTTATCTAAAAAATGGAAATTGCTTAATGACCTCCAGAGGAAGGA